>JAOXYA010126576.1:0-10366 GCA_028565675.1 Sorex palustris
TGCCATGCGGGCGAGATACTCTCGGTAGCTTGCCGGGCTCTCCGAGAGGGGCGGAGGAATCGAACTCAGGTTGGCCAAGTTGGCCACGTGCAAGGGAAACGCCCTACCCGCTGTGCTATCGCTCCAGCCCAAGTAAATACAAGAATACTGAAATAAATATAGAAATAATCAGCTCAAGAAGCTAAAGCCAGTGAGGACCCAGAGCAGAAGCCCAGAGCCAGGTGTGACTGAATTCTGGGAACATATCAGAACACAGCACGGGCAGGGTACTGAACCCCCGTCATGAAGTACCTCTGTGAACATCTCACCTAAGAAATACCTGCAAACTCTGCAAAGATCTGAAAGGAGCTGGGGACACCAATACGGCTTGGCAGAAGGTACCAGGAGTCCCTCCTCAGGCCTGGAAGAGGTGATGAGAGTAAGCACTGGGAGCAGCTGGCAAGATCTCGGGGGGTCGGGGGGTTCAGGGGCTGCCTGCTCCAGCAGGAGGCTGCGGGGGCTACTACCTGCTCTGGTTAGGGTGTGGGGGGCTGCCTGATCTGGCTAGAGGGGCTGGCACCCAGCAGCAGGAGGGAGGCCGAGGCTTCCTCTGGGATGTTGGAGAAAACACCCAAGGCTGGAAGTGGCCTAACACCCTCCATGAGCACCTAGTGCCCAGCAGGCCCAGAGTTGAGAACAGGCTCAGAGAATCCCAGATCCTGAGAGGGCTTTGTCTGTTTCTGGGCCACACCCAATGGTTCCGAGACCACAGCTGAGTGCATACTGCAGGCCTTCAGACTCCTTTCAGCTAAAACCAGGAAACATCAGAACAAAGTCAAGGCCCAACTCCTAAGACCAGGGTCCAAAGGATGTGAGGATCTGCAACAATCCCAGGCACCCAGCTAGAAGAGGGTCATGCTAAGCCCACGCACCTACCCCCAGACTCCGTGAGAACCACTGAACCAAGAGCATGAAGGAGCATGGCCTGTCCAGGGCCACACGGACAAGACACTGCATGCCAGGAAGCCCAGTCGGCTCTGGGCAAGCACCTCATTCCCGGATGCAGAAAGTGAGGCCTGGGGGCAGGTGAAGCATAGAGGCATGGCCCGCTCTCCTAAAGGACACAGCACCTGGCCCCACAGCCAGACAGCTCCGGAAAGGGCTGAGTCCCAACTGCCAGCAAGAACACCAGGCAGCAACAGGGATGGACTCTTCCCCTCCCTCAGGGACACGTTGGAGAGAGAACTCAGTGAAGAGAGAACCACAATCTGTCAATTAGATCCAGCTTCGCCAGGTTCAGCAGTGTGACAGGCAAGACCAGGTCCTCTATGCTGGGCAGTCCAGGTAAGAGGAAGCCATGCATGTTACTGGGCATGAAAGCAGGTTCCAAGAACAACCTGGAACACCACTAGCTGTGTTAAAGTCCTGCTACCACCCAAGAGGCCACAAAAGCTCTAAGATATCACAGGAAGAAGCCAGGAGTCACTGGTGCTTTCCAAAACCTTTGCTCACAAGCCTCCCATGGCCAGAGCCTCTGTCCACGGTGCAAGTCCAGGTGCTGCTCTACACCACAAGGGAGCCACAGAGCCTGGGCTTTGCTGCTTTACACCACACTGGACAGGTCCCAGCAGCCCCACACTGGCATCAAGCTGAGCAATCCCCATGGCACCAATGGTGAAACAGGACTGAGTATCTCCTCTAAGAGAGGACTAGGGGCCAGAGTGAATAGTGTGCAGAGGGTGCTGGCCCTGCACAAAGTCGACCTGGGTTTGATCCTCAATATCCAATATAGTCCCCTGAGCACTGGCAGAAATGATTACTGAGTGCAGAGCCGGGAGTAAGCTCTGAGCATTGCCGAGTATGACCCCTACACAGCAAAAAAAAAAAAAAGACACAGACTTCCCTCACCCCTCCTCAAGCCTCCCCATGGCACCCCATGACAGCCCTTCCCCAGAGCCCAGAGCTGTTGGACCTGCTCAGTCTGGGTTGTGCTGGCAGCGCCCCTGGAACCTGCAACAGCCACCAAGACTGGCCCTGGTCTAGCAGATTCAACTCGAGAAGTCAAAGGTCCTCAGGGTCACACGCACACAATAATGCCTGATGTCACTGATACCCAATACAGGCTGGGACCCAGGGGTCCCCGCCCCAGAAGGGCTGCCACAGTGCACCGGTCTGAGGCAGGGGCAAAGTGACCCCAGAGCATCACAGGAGCAGCCCAGGTGCCATGGTGGCTCCAGACCCTGCCTCTCTTCCAGCACCCACCACCTCTACTCTACCCTCCAGCAAGATGACAAAGGTGTCCTCACTCTCAGCCCTACCAGTTGGCTGTCCCATAGCTGCACCCTGGAGGAGGGGGAATGAGCACGTGGGGGTGCCCTGCCGCTGGCACATCAAGCGCCCACGGATGATGACACAGTGGCCCAAGTACAACCTGAAACTTGAAAGAAGTAAAAACAAGCGTTCATGGAATTAAAGGCTTAAACAGGAAGTCAGGGACCAGTTCTGCCTCTGACTCACTCCCCTGGGGTCCTGGCTGAGTGTCCAAGGGGACTGTCCTGTCTAAGTGGAAGGTACCAAGGTCAGTGGGAAGGCAGCCATGGGACACTGGCTGGTAGCAGGAGGGGCGATTTCCTTCCCAGTCTCACCACCTACTACAACCTCTCAGGGTCACTGCCAGGGTAGCCCGACAGTCAAGCCTAGACAGAAGGCAGTGAACACACAGGGCCCTCACATGAGTCTGTGCCAGAACTGGACGACTGCCCTGGGGACAGCCCCAGACGAGAGCATTGATACTTGTTCATAGGCCTAGCAGGTGACAGAACCCGGCCCCTCCATAGGTCCCCAGGTCTCGCCACACCCACACCCCCCTCCCATTCCCATGAGACACCAGGTTAGTCTGTCCGCACCAAGCCCACTATCTATGCTCAGACAGGCCCTGAACCTGAGTCCAGTGACCTCATGGCCCTACTGCCACCGACAAGCAAAAGCCCCTTGTGCTCTACGAGCACCTGAGCCACAACAGCACTTAGCAGTTTCTGCAAGAGGAGCCCTGTAGGGTAGCAGCAGAGCCTCACATCACCCCCCCCCCTCCACACACACACACACACACAGGGCATGGGGTCAGAGCAACAGAGCTGATAGGGTTGCATCCCCAGGCAAAGTCCATCCTGAGGGGCCTCCCTTCCTCTCGGCAGGACTCAGGGTGGGTGCTGAGATTCACCAACACATGGTGGGACACAGGGCACTGACACACACAGCAGTGGGACAGTACCACACTGACACACAAGCAGTGGGACAACATCATTCTGACACGCAGCAGTGGGACAGCAACAGGCACTGACACATGGTGGTAACAGAACAGCGTCACACTGACACACGCAGCAGTGGGACAGCATCACACTGACACACACACAGCAGTGGAACAGCGTCACACTGACACATGCAGCAGTAGGGCAGCGTCACACTGACACACACGCAGCAGTGCGATGTCATGCAGGTACAAGACATTGAAGTGCACCAGCACCGCGAGTATGGCCCAGGGTTGAGAAACATCATCACTTTTATAGAAAGCGGTTGCAGAAAGCAACGTGGAGCTTTCTAATACATTTGCAACTGATTCTGTAGCTCGCTGTGTTATTGGAACTTAATGATCAGCAGGTCCACTTTCCCAGTGCTCTGGTTCCCTGCTAGTGCTGACAGTGGCAGACGCTGCAGTGCCAGGGTCAGTCAGGCTCTCCAACCAGGCCCTGGCCTGGACACTCCGCACTGACACGCACCCGCCAGGTCTGCCATTCCGCTCACCCCGGTGGACTGCTAGCACCCTCACTGATCTGCAAACACCCACCCCAGAATCTCCGTGGACATCTCAGACGCTCTGAAGACTCCTCCTCAGCTATAGCAATTGAAGCTGAATCAGCAGGCGCTTTCTGAGGAGCGCTGCATTCACCTTTCTGCAAATCTTGTTTTAAACGAGGAAAGCCAAGGTCAGTAAGATAGTATAGTAGGTAGGGTGCTTCCCTTGCACAAGGCCAACCCCAGTTCAGTCCCCAGCATCCCATACTGTCCCAGGAGCATCACCAGAATTAATTCCTGAGTGCAGAATAAAGAGTAACATGTAAGCATCACCAAATGTGGCCCCTAAACAGAAGAAAGTCACTACTGACCACCACTGGGCAGCCCTGTGGACTGAGCATCCCTCAGCCCCAGGGCCCAGTACTGAACCATACAGGCTGATTTGCGAAGAATTGCCAAAAGCAGCCTCAGGCTCCCTGAGCAGTGCCTGAGACCTGTTCCCTTGTCCCCCCAAATCACTCCTGACTCTGAGGCTGTACAAACACAGGCCAAGGTTAGCCGGGCCTCCACTCAGTATCCCAAGTCCCTCTGGGGTTCCAGTCCACCCAAGTATTCTCATCACAGACATCTGTTGTGCGCCTTGTCTCTGCTCACTTCTATCTCTAAATTTTCATTAAACAATTTCTATCAGGGTTTCCTCCCTGATTAATGTACTATTTTATTAGTTTGGGGGCCACACCTGGTAGTACTCAGGGTTTACTCCTGGTTCTGCACTCAGGGATCACTCCTGAAGAGCTCAGAGGACCATACAGAGTGCCAGGAATCAAACCTAAGTCAGCTTGTGGCAGGCAAGCAACTTGCCCACTGTACTATCATTCTGCCCCCTCAGAGATCACTACTCGAGGAGCTCATGGGACCCCACATTGTTTGAACCTGGGTCAGCAGCATGCCAGGCAAGTGCCCTCCCCATTGTACCACCTCTCTGGCCCTCACCCATCCTCTCAGGCCAGAGAAGGCAATTTCTACATTGGTGACTCTTACGTTTCTTGACACTATTTTTACCTAAACATGAGATGTGCAACATTTATAACAGTCCTTGCCTCCAGGAACCACATGCTCCAGTTACTGGCCACAGGGTTTCAGTAGCCCTGGGACCAGCCAGTCTCACAACCCCTGCTCAGCTGGGACAGACTCAAGTGCAAAATGTCCAGCTTCCACTGGCCCATTAGTGAGAGAGCTTATGGAATTTCAGGGCAATAGCAGAACAGATCTGCCTTTTGATCTTGGCAGCACACTGACTTCTGTCTCTCTTGCACTTGGTCAGTCGAGAGGATGACAAGTGGCATGAGACTTGATATCAGGATTCGAGGTGGCATGGCCAGAAGGCCAGTGTCAGCAAGGCCTGGGTATGGGATGGGAGAGCAAGGGCACACGCCCTGGGTACGTGCCAGAATAGTACACGACAACAGGCAGTGCCCCCAATGCACAGAGTCTGGGAGTGAGCTAAAACCTGGCAGAGCTGTCTGCAAAGCTGCTGGAATCTGGCAGCAGTGGGGGTGCTGCAGGGACAAGGTGGTGGGGTGGAGAGACGACCTGTTCAGTGGCTGCTTCTGTCCTGGATAACTGCGAGGACCTGCAACTCATGCAGGGTTTAGGACCACGTGAGGATCTAGCCACAATGCCATGGAGGCTGTTACCTTAGTAGTCTGACCGTCACTGCAACAGCAAATAGGAAAAATGGAGTCCTGGGAGCCCCGGCTCTCTGGCAGAGCGACTCATGAACGAGAACCTGCTTGCCAGGAAGAGCCAGGACATGCAGCTGCCAGCAGAAAGCCATTTACAGACAGGCATGGGGCTACTCCGGATGGCCTGGCCAGTATCCTGAAGAGCAGCTGGGATGAAGGATCCTACAAGGATGGCAAGATCATGCAGAGAGGCTCACATGGCCAAAGGGTCCATAATGGATCCCACATCCCTAGGAACAGCAAAGTCATCCAAGGTGGACAGGAGAGACTGACCAACATTCCAAACAATGTATAAAAGTAAGAGGACGAACACTGGCAGGGCTGGGGAGAGGGACATCTTGCAGCTGGGCAGGGAAAGTGGCCATAGATGGAGGCAGCCCCCAGGGACAGCGGTCACAGGTACCATCAGACCCAAGAATCCTTGTGGCCATTACTCCCCTCACCTCTATTTTCAGGGCTTTTTACCCCCAAATGAACCCTGCCTACACAAGAGGAAGGGGGATTGCCCTCGCCCACCCCCTTCCCCTCACTCCTTCCAAGCCTTCCCACCTACCCCCCTTCCCTCCCTCCCTCTGTCATGTTGCCTGTCTCTCTCTGTCATGAACCCAGGCAACCTGGATTCCATCCCCAGCACAAGAGTCCCCAAACTCTGCCACAGGTCATTCCTGATCATCGCTGGATGCCGCCCAAATATCCCATAAACAAAATAAACCCGCATAAAGTGGCTCAGGGACAGAGGATGAGCCATGAAAGCCAGGCCAGTTATAGCACAAGATGCCCTCTGCAGGACAGGGAGAGCAGACCCCAACCTCAGAGAATTTCTGACACTGTGGGCCCAGTCTCCAGCTGTGCTGAAACAAGGGCCACAGCAGAGCCCCCAGGCCTCCACAGAACAAAACGTCCCTCCCACCAAAATTCACTTCAATACCAGCCTACAAGGAGCCCCATTTTCATCCCTCTTCACGGACTTCCGGGACCAAAGCACCCACAGCCATGTGCCCCCAGACCCAGAAAGCCCTTCCCTCTTCCCTATCCCTGTGGGGAGCCAGAAGAGCCTTGCGGGCGGGGGGTGGGGGATCCATGTGTTTCCCTCACCCCACAAAGGAGGCTACTCCAGCCCCACACAGTAGCTCTATTTGGACAAGCAACAGAGCCCTCTCCAGCACTAGCAGCACACCAGAGCCCAGTGACAGACAGTGACAGTCCCCAGTAATGGCACAGAGCCCATCGCCACCACTCAGTGGGATGAATGTCCCAAACAGATCCTCTGGAACACTGCTTGCCACCTCAGCCGAGCATCAGCTCAACACTTTACAATCTGACAGTGAAAACTCACTCATCTCTCAAGATCCCTTTGGGTATTTTGCAGGGGGTCACACCCTACAGTGCTCAGGGATCACGTCTGGTGTTATACAGGACCATATGTGGTGCTGGGGATTCAACAGGCTAGCCACATGCAAAGCAAAGTGCCTCAACCCCTGAATTATCTCTCTGCCCTTTCAGGGCTTCCAGTGAGTATGCAGGTGGTCCTCCAGAGAAGAATTAGGGCCTCCTGCCACTCTAAAGGCAGCAAGGCTTGAGGCTACTGGACCCAAGAACCCAATGCCCTACCCACTCCAATGAGGTCTTGGATGCAGCACCTGCTGCGGTCACAAGTAAGACCCCCAGCATCCCTAGGCAGCTGCTGCAGGACTGATGGGAGGGCAGTGGCTAGATGTGTCCAAGCAGAGTCTGAAGCACAGGATTGTAGGGGCTCCAGAGAGCCACGCACCCACCACATCCCCAGACACACACATCAGTTCACAGCAGACTCAGTTCCAGAGGAAAAAACCAGAGAGTCCAGGAAGGTGGCCATCAGCTCTCTCAGGGGGCAGGCAGAGAAACTGCAAGGAAGGCAGCAGGGCACACCTGCCATGGAAGCCCGTCAGCACCAGCACTTCAGGGAGTGCTAGGACAGTGGGAGGGGGTGAAGGCCTGCACTGTGGGCAGCAGGTGTGAGGAGGGAGTGGTTAGTGGTCAACCTCTCTAAGGTTGCCTGCAAGCTGCCAGGAAGGGAAGCAGGGCACAGACACCAGAGGCTCTTCCAACATGCTGCCATTGTCTAAAAGCACCAGTGCAGACAGGAACTGCCTCACATCCCTGAACACAGCACCCCAAAAGCAGTAAGGCAGGAGCTGGAGCCAAAGGGGCAGCCAAGAAGCAGAGCCCGTGGCCCTGCACCAGTGGCACAGCAGCTGAGCCCCGGTGGGTGGAGGCAGGGGTTGAGGAACACTGCAGAAGAGATGCCTCCGCAGGCAGCCCACACACCCAGGCCATGCAAGAGAGGCCACAGTCACAGGCTGAGCCCTGGGCAGAAGTGCTCAGAACCCAGCAGAGAAATCTAACAGCAAGGACAGAGAAAATGACAAGAGTAAGACCAAGAGGACATGGGAGGGACCTGCAGGTGCTCCTGCCAGGAGACTCTGGGCAGAGTGAGAAGGTGCCAGAGGGAGTGGAAGCCCTCCACACAAAGCCACATCTCCCACACCAGTCCATGCCTATGGCAGGCTGGGGTGGGGCAGCGCCACATACCCCGTCAGGGCCCACAGACAGTGGCTGCTCCTGGTAGTTCCATGCAGAGGCACGGAAGTTCACTGTGTGTTTTCCCAATTCATGTTTTTCCATCGAAAACTTCCTATTAAAATGTGAGGTTGAGAGACAGCACAGCAGGGAAGGTGCTTGCCTTGCATGCAGCTGATCCAAGTTTGATCCCTAGCATCACATACAGTCCCCCAAGCATGGCCAGGAGTAATCCCTGAGCCCAAAGCCAGGTTTGGCCCCAAATAGGAGACCGCACAAGTGATGGAGCACATGCCTGGTACAAGCTGGCCCTAAGTTCAATCCCTAGCACCATACGGCCCCTAAGCAGGCAGCATCAGGTCCACACTGCCACAATGAACATCCCTGGGAGCCCCATTAGAGGTGGTCCCTATTAGAAAAAATTAAAAAATGCTGCCAGAGCTGGAGAGATGCATGCAGGCAGGAGGTCCAGCTCCATCGCCTGCACATGTTCTGAGTACAGCAGAGTCAGAAGCCCCCAGACACCACTAGGACTGGCCCAAAGACAGGAAGAGGGGAGAGGACGGAGGAAAATCGAAGGGAGTGGAAAGGGGAGTAGGAGGAGGAAGGGAAGAAAAGAGAGGGGAGGGGAGAAGCACTCAGCAGAAGGGGTGCCAGCCCAGAAAACAGGAGTCACTAGCCGGAGGCCAACCAAGAGCTGCACAGACAGTAACACATCACAACCACCACAAACAGTCCCACACAGTCCCATACACCACACATATTATCAGACACATAGACATACAGACACACACACACACAACCAGAAACATACACACCCCACACACTCGACACACACTTTCAGACACATACACCATACACACACACACACACACACACACACACACACACCACTCCCACACATATACACCCCCCACACATACCACACCCTCACATACACACGTATTCGACCCACACACACCCCGACATACACTCCCACCCACACTTCCCCTACAGACACACATCACACCCCTCCGACACACAAACACCATATACCCCCACGGAAACATACCACACAAACTCACCCACACACCCCAGACATAGACATACACCACACCCCACACACACACACACTAGACAGATACACATATATCATACAACCCCAAACACAACACACAGACACACACAGACACATTCCCACACCCACACACACACTAAACAGATACACCAGACAACCCTACAGACCCACACACATACCTTCCACAGACATAGACACATGTATACCAGAAGCATACTAGAAACAAACACAGACATACACCAGACACATATATACAAGCAGACACACACTACATACCACACACCCCCAGACACACTAGAGAGATACACACACCACACAACCCTAAACACACCACACCCACCCACAGACACACACTCCCACAAGCATCCCTCAGACACAACCACACTCCCCAGACACACAGTCACACACACCCAGATATACAGAGGCACACACACCAGACATACACACCCCACACCTCCTATAGACATCAAGAAACTACACAGACACACATGCCACACACAGAGAAAGACACACACACACACACATAGGAGCTGTGTGAACACGTGGCTGCTCAGTCAATGCAGCAGAAGAAGCAACACTGCGGTACACTTTGCCTTTCTGCAAGGTGGAAGTGGCTCCTCTGCCGAGATCCTCCCCTCTGCAGGACCTTTAGAGTGGAAAGGAGGAGGAGAGCTACCCCTCCTGGACCTAGGCTGGAGATCCCAGGCCAGTCCATTGTAGCAGAACACCTCAGAGCCAGGCCACGCCCACAGAATGGCCAGTGCAATCTGGAGAAGCAACAAGTATGAGAACAGCAGGGAGCTCCGGCTTGGTGACAGCGAACACTGCTGTTTTCACTCCTGACATCCTATGAATGCCTAAACTGGAAAGTGCACAAGGGTTAAACGCATTTTTTTGTTTTTCTGTTTCCGGGCCACACCTGGTAGGGCTCAGGGGACCCAATAGGTGCTGGGGATCAAGTCTGGGCAAACGCCTCACCCTTTGCTCTCTCTCTGGCCTAAACATAAATTTTCTAATATATATATATATATATATATATATATATATATATATATACACACACACACATCACGGTTCTCCTGTTGTTCATTGATTTGCTCGAGCGGGCTCAGTAACGTCTCTATCGTGAGACTTGTTGTTACTGTGTTTGGCATATTGAATACGTCACGAGGAGCTTGCCAGTCTCTGCCCTGTGAAGGGGATACTCTCGGTAGCTTGCCGGGCTCTCTGAGAG
>JAOXYA010126592.1:0-10366 GCA_028565675.1 Sorex palustris
TAAATCTAGAACCATATGGGAAGGAAATACTAGTGTTAGACAAGATTTAATGCAAAAAAAATCAGAAAATTCAGAACTGTCCAAGCAGAAATGATTAGGACATGAATCAATCTAATGATAGCAGAAATTTTCCTCCTTTAAATGTTGTATAGTGAGAATGAGGACTTCGCCAAGTTATATTTACAGGAATCGCCAGTAACCAAGACTGAGCACACATTCCTTCTTATAAAAAGCACAATACGTGGTACAATGTTCAGGATGTGTTGGTCTCTGCTTGTTTTATGACAAGCCCCTGAGAGCTCTGTGTGGGAGGCTGAGCTTGAATGCAGAACTAAAACTGAAGCATAGTTCTCTATAAATTATAATGGAAGATGTGGTAACATTGTTGTCCCAGACCCTACAGAATAATTTGCTGGAAGCCACCCACCAATCTCCTATTCTCAGTCCAAGATGAGCCACGGCTGAGCAGTTTCACTATGAACTGCACAAAACTTGCACCCTGGACTTCACAAAACTGAAAAGGACAGAGCCTTCCCAAATGACAACTGTAGCTAGGAGAGGGTGATATTGAAATGGCAGTTGTTTCCTTCAATGAAATCAACTTATTTGAGAAAGTTTACTGTATTTTTGAGATCTCTTTCTGCTGAATTACTTCCTGTCTGTGAAGTTAACCTCAAGGCAATCTGGAATACTTGATTGGAGTTATAGCTTGGGGTCACATATCACTCATTACTTGCATAACCCAGAGAAAATCACTTCATTAGATATTAGTTTTTCATCCTTCAAATGGGAATGATACCATATAAGTAAAGCCACAACTATTCCTCTGATATTGGCTTTTTTTTTTTGCCATGGTGGTTAAATGATTGTACACATGTGATAAACTTATACTGCATAAACTCACACAAGAGTTTCTAAAGCTAATGTCAGTTTTCTGGTTTGGGATAGTGTCCTGTAGTTATTGTAAAATGCAAACAATAAGAGAAGATATGTGAAGATGCTAGGGAACTCTCCATATTATTTTCAAAATTTCTCTTGGAGAGATCGGCAAGCTACCGAGAGTATCTCGCCCGCATGGCAAAACCTGGCAAGCTACCCGTGACGTATTCAATATGTCAAACACAGTAACAACAAGTATCACAATGGAGACATTACTGTGCCCCCTCTAGAAAATTGATGAACAATGGGAGGACAGTGCAGTGCAGTGCTTGTGGTCCTATAATTGTTTCAAAATAAAAGTATCTTGATACAAGAACTAACAATAATGGTGTTATCTGAATACTTGGGATAAGAAAGGATTCGATACTATAAGTGTGAAATTTTTTATAAGCTAAAAACAACTATATTCATGGTGTATATACTTCTCTTTTATTGTGTGTGTGTGTGTGTGTGTACAAATGCATTCAGAAGCTGGTAGTTAAAGGAATAACTGTCACTGTCACTGTCCTCCTGTTGTTCATAGATTTGCTCAAGCGGGCCCAGCAACATTGTGAGACTTGTTACTGTGTTTGGCATAACAAATATGCCACGGGGAGCTTGCCAGGCTCTTCCATGCGGGTGAGTAGCTTGCAGGGCTCTCTGAGAGGGCTGAAGGAATCGATCTCAGGATTAACTACTTTGGTTAATATTTTCAAAAGAAACTTGTTCTCCAGTTTACTGAAGGAAAGAGAAAGAAAGACAGGTCAAGTGTGGACCTTGAATCTGAGTGGCTTTACCAAAGATTCAGATGTCTAAAATGTGTAAACAGTGACCTTTCCTTTCCCAAACACATGAGACCCAGTAAGGCAGAAGGAAGAATAGACTTTGGAGCCACACCTGAGTTCAAATCTGATCCTACCACTTTCTGTCTGACTCAGGATAATCATTTGGTTCCCTCCTCAGTGCAGGACCATATACACCAAAGTGTACAGCTTGCCTGGTACAGCGCCTGACACAATAGTAAACATTCATTTCCTCAATGTGTCACAGGTTTGCTTCCTCGGTTAGCACATGGGATTGTGAACTGTGCCACACATTTGCAGAGAAACTCTGTTCTCCAGGCAAAAATCATCAGTTTGGGGAAGGAGTATTGTTAATTCTTGGAGACATTGACAAAGCTGTTCATGGGGGGAAAGTCATCCAAAACATCATCTGGCACATTCTGTGAAGACAAGAGGGTCTTACTGGGATAGAAGTCTGTTTTGCAGTTAGAATAGTTCCGGCTGGCTTGAGCAAGTCAAAGCTCCAGATTCCTTTACTCAGAGAAAGTCTTCTGGTCAGAAATGGTCTCAGAATCAGAAGGGCTTGTATGTGGTCAGAGGAAAGCAGTCTGCATTCCTGCTGCGGCTGCTGTTTTACAAATCTGTGGCCAAGGATTATTAACAACATCTGATTTGACACAAAGCCCAAACCTCTTACATCAAAAGTGTTGATCATAGAATCGCTGCACAGTGGGGTTGGGGAGGGTGCACTTAGGGTGGGCTGGAAAGGAGCTCAGCCCTTCCCAGAAGAGGAGGAGAATGAGACCAGAGAGCAGAGTAACTCTTCCAAAGTGCCAAACGTAGGCCAGAATTAGAGGCACTTTTCTGACTCCCGTGCCAGCTTCCCTTCCATAATAAGAGAAGGGTGTTCTCACATCAATGGCCCCTCTTCAGGAAACAGAGAAAGGCCAAGGGGAGAGGGAAATAACCTTCTCAACTAGGAAAAAAATGGGATTAAGTTCTCTCTCCAGCTGGTTCTGTCTCCAGCTGGTTCTGTCTCCTGGGCTCCATCCACAGTCTACATTCCCCTCCCTTCCAGGGCTATGATTTTAATTCTGTAATTTTCTATACTAGCTCCTTGAATATGCCTGTATTTTCATTGAGAAGCCCTCAGAATGGACAAGAGTTACCAACATTCTCAATATCAGGCTCTGTTCAAATATAGGACTGTACTAAATGAGCAGGCAATATGAACAGTCTTTTTACTATGTGTCTCCTGTATTGTTGCACCAGGCATATGTGTGAATCTACGTCCCTGGTCATTACCCATTCTTCCCACAGCAGATTTTTGCTAAAGAAATGTAGTCTAGGCTATCTACTGGGCTTTTTTCCCACTCTTGAGATACCTGTTTCTCTCTTGAACACCTCTCTCTTTCTCTTCCCTCACATTTCTCTAAGTTAATTTCTTTCAAAAAAGCCATTTTACCTCAAAAAAACAAAAGAAAAATAATAAATGATGTCCAAATGGTCTTTCCAAACAGAATATGATAAACATACACTTTCTCTTTAAAGTTTTTATCTGACAGTACAAAAGAGGTAATACGAGAGTTAAGCCCCTTGCTTTGCATGTAGCTGATCCTTATTTTATCTCCAACATGACACATGGTCCCCCAAGCACTTCTAGAAGTGAACACTGAACACAGGACCAGAAATAGTCCTGGGCACTTCTAGTTCCATCCCCAAAACAAAAAAAAATGCATAATAATTTGTTTTCTCTGATGTTCTTCATTGGCAAATTAAACAGTGCAAACTGTTATCATTGCAGTCATTCTCTGTTTTCAGTGATCTCCATTCTCATCCATGACCATTCCATTATGGCCTCTTTACCCCATGTTTTCTCCACTCTCTGATCATTCTACTCTATGATTCCTTTACTTCCCATAGCCTCTATTCCTCTATTCCCTGCTCTCCAGGGTCCTTTATCATATGGTATTTCCAGCACTCTACCCCTCTTAAAAAGAAATGGGGCTAAAGGAATAGAACAGGTGGTAGGGCATTTGCCTGGCATATGGCAAACTTGGGTTCAATTCCTGGCACCCCATATGGTTCCCTGAGCGCTAATAGGTGTAATTTCTTAGTGCAGATCTCCTGAATATCACCAGGTATGACCCCAAAACAAAAAGAAACAACTGAAACTTCTTGATTTTTTTCCCTTATCCACTTTCAGGGACTCATTTGTCACTTGTTCGGAACTTTGAGGGTTATCTTGCCATGGATGTCCAGGAGTACGTGTTAAAGCCTTAAAGAGTAGAGTTATATAAAATATTGCTTTATGTTTCTTTTGAGTGAGAAACCAGCAGCTCTTCCTGATAACATCCAGTTTATACATGTTTATCTTTCAATGAAGGCCAATTGAATTTATCACTCTGATTCCAGGTCAGTGGTGCTTCTTAGTAGAACCAGAGCTCTTTTAAGACTGAGTTAGACCCAAGGCCAAGGAAAACAGGGACAAAGAAGACTGGTCAATTGTTAAAAATTACCATAGGTGAGTGTGTCTGTGTGTGGGGGAGAGCACAGATAAGATATAAGATAGAGAAGGGTCCAGTATGAAAATATTTGATTTGAATTAAAAAAAGAAAAAAATAATTGATATGACAGTAATAGTTCTCTCAAGATTCAGAATTGTAAGCTCTTGAGTATGACATCTGGCATTTTGAGTTTAAAAGAAGCCAAGACTTCCATCTAATCCTATATTTTTTTGTGTTCATTTAACATAACAGAGTTCTGTTTTATTTATTTTGGTTCTAGATAAACTGTAGTCAATCCTAAACCAAGATACCTGGGTATAATATGAGATGGAGATGTGAGTGTTAGTGGGATAGGTTAAGTATACCCGTGAATTCCCAACCTAGTCTGGTATAGGTATAAACTTTGATGCTATGGTATTACTGAGGCACAGGGAAGCCTGGTACAAGTTTGCTTCTTGAGAGTTATCTCCACTTGAGGCACATGGAATGAACACTTGCCTCTTCAACCAGACAATAGAAATAGATATCTTCAGGAAGAGACTATAAGCTTGGTCAAGAAGTTGTTTTTAGTTCCTGGAATTGTAAGCTCTGTCAGTCAGAACTTTGGACTGAAGAGCTGTCAACTCATTCCTGAAGGGTCATACAGTACTCCCAAGTGTATACATGCACAGTAGTCCAAGAAGTGTTAAAAATCAGAAGACACAATGCATCTGGAAAGCTATGTTTCCTGTGGAGGTATTAGGACAAGAACTCTAATAGTTATGAGTTGCCTTTTGTGGGTTGCACATTCTATGCAAGGTCAGGCCCTCATCAGCACATATATATATATATTGCTCCCTTAATAACCAAGACAACCTATGAGATCAGTGCTGAATTAGAAAACTGACACTCATCTGGGGTTAAGTGAGTATCCCATAGATCACAGCCTCAGGGAAAGAGGCAGGAAAAATGCCCGTCCATGTGATTGATTGCATTCTTGTTTATCCTGCCCTATTTATCAATTCCTCCTTTTCATTCTTTGTGACTCAGTCAATGGCATCTTTTAAATCTTTCTCTAAATCTCAGCTCAAAGAGTTCTGCCCTTCCTAGAATATAAGCTAACAGTTCATATAACTTTTATGCCATCATACTTCATATTGTGTGTCTGTTCTATGGTGGCATTGTGTTATAGCTCCCCTCATCCCATAATTTCCTCAAATTATGCCCAGAACCAAGCAGGTGAATAAATGTATGAGATTAAGTGAGAGAAACTAAAGGACGGTTTGGTTACTGAATACCCTGTGGGGAAGCTCTGCATACCAGAAGTCACTTGTATGAACTGTTGGCCACATAACTACAGTGAATTGTTAGCAAGGAAATTTCTAGAATCACTGTCTTATTGACTTAACTTCCAAAAGGAGACAACATTTTCCTCAATTTTTCAAGGGCCGGGTAGAATTTCTGTTGCTTTTCAGAGTGTTGTCACTTTGTAGTGTCTGCCCATAGGTCTGCTATAGGGAGACAACATTGGTCTTTCTGTCTACGATTTGGTGAACTTAAAAAAAGTTCTCTTTAGATGTTCATTTTTTGAAGGCTAAAGCTCGGTGAATTCAGGGCCTACCCCTGATTTTGAGCTCAGGGGTCACTACTGGTAAATCTCTAGGACAATAGCAATGCTAGAGAGTGGACTGGACTTGGATGCTTGCCATGTAATTGCCTTACCTCATGTATTATCTCTCCAGTTTTTACAAATTTTATTTTTTCCAGAGTAAAAATCTCTTAATGCACTACTGGTTTATTTGGAGCCAATCACATGTGTAGTTCACACCCTCACTTGGCTATGCATGGAATTGTTCCCCACAGCTTTATTTAATTTTTTTAAATGTAGGAGTATTGCTATTTATTTAGCCATTGATTAGGCTGATTCAATTGGGCATGAACTCCACCTTACATTTTTTCCCCTTTTTTTAATAAATTTATTTATTGGTAAAGGTAAAGGCCCTCCCGTTGATCATCGATTTGCTCGAGCGGGCCCCATGAGAGCAGTTACAAAGCTTTCAGGTTTAAATCTCAGTGATCAATACAATGATACAATGATAAAACACCTGTCCCTTGACCAGTGTCCATTTTCCACCACCAAAATCCCCAGTATACCCCCCATTCCACATCCTCCCCCTACATGTGGGGCAGATGATTTCCACATTACTCTCTCTTTCTCTGATTTCTTTCAATATTTTAACCCCAGTCCCACATTATTATTTAGGATTTTACCCCAACAATCAGATCAGCTGAAAAGGCAACCGTAGACAATTATGAATAACGTATGATGTCACGTGGTCGCAGTAGTGGCCACACAATTTTGGAATTTTTGAAATTTTAACAATTAAATCTGGATGGATTTCTGCCAAAACCTGCTATGTTCCGAGATTTGTTCCTGAGTCTCTGGGATCATGGCTGTTAAGTTACTTGATCTAGAGCCAGAGAGGCTGTTTGTGGGCGGTGACTTGGGGTCTCACTGGGGTGGGAAGGAAAGGGAAGGCTCCACCCCCATCCCGTGAGCCCCCCCCCCCATGTGTCTCATCACTGCGGGCTCAAACCTGATTGTTTGATGGCTTCTGGAGGATGGCAGCCACCTAGATGCCAGGGGGAACAAGTCAAGGCACGAAACCTGCGGTGGTCCCCACAGCTTTAACGTCATCCTCTGCCCCCAGTATTTACAGGTCTACCGAGATATGTGACCACAGATCTTCTTCAAATCAGTTATAGACCTCTCAGCAAAGACAGATGTGCAAGATGTGCTTAGAAGTTGCAGAGAGAAACAGCAAGTTCAAGAACAGTTTGAGGAGAGGAGGACAGAGGAGTCAAACAAAAGTGGTGGGATCTGGATGTGCTCCATTCCAGGAAGCACTCAGAAGCACAGAAAGGAGGGATTGTGCTAGATGACCCCGGACCAATCACTTAACCACTGCAAGCTAGAATATTTCCCTTTAAGATGAGATACCATTTCATCTAATAGTAAAATTAATCTCTGCCCGAGCTCCTGCAAAGATTGTAAAAGGAGAAAATTGATGTAAAGCAGGATGCTTTCCTAAACAAGAGAGAGCTCTGCAAATGTTCATCATTCTAAATAAGACATGGAAAGATTATTATAAATTTGTGAGGTCTGGCCTGAGTATTAAATTCTGGAATTCTCTAAAACTCTGCTTTAACACACATGGAAAACTTTTTATTTGTTCTTTTATTTTTTTTAAAGTGAGTAATAACACTAAAACTGGAGAAAGCATGTCTGTCTATTTATTTGTGAGAGTCTGTCAGAGATTTGCAGGCCTCCTGTCAGTTTTGACATAAATATGATTGCTCTTACGCTTATTGTGCTTGGCAAATTTAAGTTTGAAGAAGGCTTCATTCAGATGGTGGCTATTTATTTGCTAATTAGATGTGGGTTTCCCTGACTTTGCTCTGTTGGATGACCAAAGAACCTGCCACTGCTGTGCAGACTTCCTGAGTTCTACCAGTTTCTGAGAAGTGGGAAAGTATGTTTTCTCTAGCATTCTCCATCCTATAATAGTATAGTCAAGAGAACAGCGCTATGAGGGCAGGGTTGCTAGGCAGATTCTGAGGGGAAATTTTCAGAAATAGTTGTTGTTCAAAACCTGGAAAATTTAACTTATTTGACTGCCTTTACTTATGTGGACATGGACCCTGTAGAAAAATCTTTACCCAAGCTTTCACAAATATTGGATGATCTTCCCAAACTTTCTGGAGCCCCTTCAGACTTCATCTCTGCCTCTGAGCATGCAGTGAATTCATAACCATGTCACTTTTCCCTGAGGAATGAAGGATTTCTTTTAGGTCAGAGCAAATTGCATTGCTCTTAAATCTACTCTGACTGCTACATAACTTGCTCTGTTGTCTCACAAAGATTTTCTGTCATTTTCAATTTCTGTATCTATGAGCATGAGCTGAGAAAAATATGGTCACAATTTTGGGTATTGGGAACAATAAAGACAGTTCATAACTTACAATTGTTCAATTTAGAACTTTTCAGTTTTATGACATTGGGAAAGCAATATGTATCGAGTAGATATAATCCGTAGTTTGAATTTTGAACAATAAAACATGAGTATTTTTTAGTAGTTTTAGTTAATTGCATTAGATTTTCAATGATGTCATAAAAATAGACTTTGTGTTTGATGATTTTGCCCACTATAGGTTCACCTACGTGTTCTGAGTATATTTAAGGCAGGGTAGTAAAACTGTGATGTACTATAGGTTCTGTGTCCTATCTTTTATCAACTTATAATCTTTCAACTTAAAATGAGTCAAACAAAACATATAATGCACTTATTGAATCCTCCATTGATTTATTATATCCTTTATTTCACAAACATTAAGTGCTCATAAGTTCCAGGTACATCATTTGCAATGAGATTCCAGTAATGACCTAAACTAACAAATACTCTAGCCAAAGGAATTCACATTCTAGACAGAAATGACAGACTGCAGTTGAGTGAAATAGGTAGAATGGTTGACAAGAATAAATTGTATAGAAAAATTCACAGCAGAGTAACTATTGAGAGAGCATTTGGAGTACAGATAGTTACTTTAGGAAAGTTGGTTTGTGAAGGCTTCTGGGAGGAGGTGATATTTAAATAAAAGCTCAAACAGCCATTCTATTATATGGATCCTATTACATTCTATTACATGCAGCATGTGGATGTGCTAATTTGCTCATGATTAGGTGCTTGAGGATGCTTACTTGCATGAACTACTACTCTATGTATACAGAACCAGAAAAGAGCAACTCACAGTTTGTGCCCTTCTTCACCTGTCTGGAACACAAAATGCACAGTTTGGAATCATGTGCTAGTTGTGTGTTGAATACCTTGAGTTTAGCAGTAGAGCGGTTCAATACCTAAAGTTGATTCTTAGGCTATTTCTTTTTTAAGTTTCTAAGATACAAAGGGTTTTCAAGGCAAGGAGAATGAATTTCTGATTTTCTGGCACATCCTAGCAGTACACAAAACTCTCAGCTATTAAATTTGCAATTAGTTTCATTACAATGCAAGTTATGAAAGCTTCATTCTCTTATCTAATACTATTGTTTTCTTTGTCTTCCCCAAGAGGCAAGCTTCAGGCACTGGTTGGAGTCAGTGGTTGGCTAAGGGGAATGTGCATATTCAAGTGAAGTGAATCTCCTCAGTACTGATGTCTAAGGAAGACAGTATTATGAAGTAATTTCTAAGGATCATCAAATCCAGCTGTGTTGTTATGGAAAAGAATTAGATATTGACCAGGTCCACTGGCAGAAGTCTGAGTTATTCTATGGTACTTGTGGGTAGGAATCAGGAGGCAGGAATTGGTTACTTCCTCATTTGCTGTTCTTCTCATTAATACAAGTTTTGCCTTAGTCGTCAGGCAATTTGGCAAAGTAAGTTGGATGATGTTTATTGAATACTTATGCTGGTGTAAAGGACTCTCATAAAATGGAGAATTAAGACCTTAAAACAACACCCATGAGAAAGAGGGCTTTGGCAATCACATTGACACTGTTCCACATCTCCAGAGCTCAGCTGCTGCAGTGACTCCCATGCAGGAAGTGATTCCCACATAAGGACTTGGCTTCGTCTAAGGGATTCTCTCATGCTTGCTGTGGTGCTCACCCACCTGTAGGCCAGTGTAAATTGACCAGAGAAGTTGAGATTTTTTGATGTACTCATACCAACTATCAGGCAGAGGCACCATTCCTGATCCCCCATTTCTGCAGGACCCTTCACCTTTTATTTATCTCTATGTGTTTGTTCTAAAAATTCATCAGGAGATTCCCTGTCTGATTAAATTTGGTTGCCATTGGATTGTCTGTTTCATAATTTCATAATTCACCCATCCCTGAATTTTCTACTTCTTTCTCCTTCCCTATTTCTTGGGATCATGTCACATACCTAAATAGTCAAATCTTCCCTATAGCCAGATCTTCCACTTTTAGGGAGTTCAAGCAAGGAAAGCAACCACTTGTGTATTATAAAAATGTGTTCCCAAGAAACAACTTCTGTAATATTCATATGTGATCATAGGAAAATTACGGTCACGGCCCTCCCGTTGTTCATTGATTTGCTCGAGCAGGCCCAGTAACGTCTCCATTGGAGACTTTGTTGTTACTGTGTCTGGCATATCGAATAC
>JAOXYA010126618.1:0-10365 GCA_028565675.1 Sorex palustris
GAGGGGCGGAGGAATTGAACTCGGGTCGGCCATGTTTGGCCGCTTGTAAGGCAAACGCCCTACCCAAAAAGCCAAAAAAAAAAAAAAAAAGGACAAGTGTATGAAAAATATGCTTTGCCTGTGGGACCAAAGAGCTAGTATAGAACACAGTGGTTAGGGCACTATCCTTGCTCAAGGCAAGTCAGGGTTCAGTACCTGAAACCTCTGAACATACCAGGAATGATGTGTGTGTACATGTGTGAGCATATATGATACACATATCACATATATATATATATATATACATATATATATATATAATCTACTTGTGGGAAGGCTTGCCTTCCACTTTTCCCCCCTTGAAGTGCAGGGTGGGATTCCCAAGCTCTCTGTTCATTTTCCTGCTCTGCACTGCCCTCCCCTCTGACCTGCAGCATAACTGGCATGGGCATCTCTGCCGAGGGACACAGGCTCTTCCCAGCTTGCTTGTGCTGATTCTCAGCTCAGACTGTCCCCACCTGATACCCTGAGCTGGGTCCCCAGTCTGGGGTTTCTCTACATGAGAGCCAGGAGGAATTCCACACCCAGCTAATGTTCAGTGAGATAAGGTCACACTACACTCTTTTCTTTTTCTAAATATTTTTATTATTGAGTTTGTTTGGGGGACCACGCCCAGCAGAGCTCAGGGGTTACTCCTGGCTCTGCACTCAGAAATTACTCCTGGCCATGTTTGGGGGACCATAAGGGATGCCAGGAATTAAATCTGGGTCGGCCGCATGCAAAGCGAGCACCCTACCCACTGAGCTATCTCTCTGGCCTCTGGCCTGCACTACACCCCACACTTTTCCAAAGTAGTTACTCCCTGTCTCATAGAGCAGTAACTCCTGTTTCTTTTCAACTCAATGTTTTTCAGGCCAAAGATATTTTCTTTTTAGTTTTGAATTTACACAGATCTTTCACCACTGCCTTGGAGAATGACAGGATGCTGAAAGATAAAACTTCACATTATGGTTTTGTTTATTTGGAGCCAACACACCCCAGAGGTACCTGGAGGAACCTATGGGGTGCACCAGGTTCAGGGTGAGTGCCTTAGCCCTATGCCATCTGTCCAGCCCCGCATTATCCAGGAGGAGAATCTAGAAGCAAAGGACTCGAAAATCGCAAATCCCTTATTGTGCAGTGTCTAAATTTAGGCCACAGTGCAGCTGGGGTTAGACCCACAGGAAGGAAAACAATAGCAGGAGCATGACTGACCTGGAAGGTGGGCTGGGAGCCTGGCCTGGGGAGCTTTCCCAGTAACCCGAGAGTCCTCTGCCCCATGACCTGGGCATCCGCTTCCGGGACACAGGCTATTTGGGCTATTTGTGGTGAGTGCGCTCACCCTGAGGCTTGCAACCTTCTATTTAAGTCAGACACTGGGCACCCTCTTCTTCAATGCCAGGAAGACCTTCCTTGGCTTGTCACTCATCCTGGGACATTTTCCTTTAACCACGGCAACCAGAGAACAGGATTGAATGTTTTAAAAGAAGTTAATAGTAGGGGCTAGAGCAATAGCACAGCGGGTAGGGTGTTTGCCTGGCACGCGGCCGACCCGGGTTCGATTCCCAGCATCCCATATGGTCCCCTGAGCACCGCCAGGAATAATTCCTGAGTGCAGAGCCAGGAGTAACCCCTATGCATCGCCAGCTGTGACCCACAAGGCAAACCAGCTCTGGGGCCTGGGGAGATGGGTCAAAGGGCTGGAGCAGAGCTGAGTATAGAAGAGCCCTAAGTCAGGTCAGATCCCTAAATTTCGGGGTGCCCTGAGAGAGGCCCTGAGCACACCCCAAGAACAGTCCCCAAGCACTGCTGGGAGTGAGCCCCCACTCCAAAATAAAAAAGTTTGAGTGGAGTTCAAGCAGGAATACTATCTCTTCAGCACCTGCTCTCACCAACTTTGCTGCTCGGCCGTGAATCATACAGTGCGGTAGAGTTTCATCGGAAGGAATGGAGCTACAGTGGCAGGAATCCCACAGATGGAGCTCTGGGGTAGGCTGGGGTCAAAGGGGAGGCAGCCAGAACCTGTGAGAATCATGAGGGACCATCTGGAGGGAACAGAATGCCTTTCTTGTTTATTTTGATTTTTCATTTCTTTGGGGGCCACTCCTGGCCATACAGGGAGTTTCCTCCAGGCTCCTGTGCTCAGGCATAACTGCTGGCAGGGCTCAAGGGACCATATGTGGTGACAGGGACCTAACCCAGGTCGCTGCACATTCTCTCCAGCCCCCTCAGTTATGTAATGTTCTAGAGTAAATGCTGACTGACAGTAGATTGTTGGGTTTGGAATCAATATTCCAAATGTCTGTAGGAACCTAGGAAGTCTTTCGTTGGACTTGAAAACCCATCAGTTAAGCACTTTAAGCTCAATTCCTCCCACGCCGCTTCTCTGAAATCCTTCCTATATAACAGAGCAGATTTCCCCTCTGAATTCCCTGCTAGGATTCATCAAAATGATGCTTTCCCAGAAGGCTTGAGCAAACCAAGTTCCCTGTTTTACTCTGCTCAGAGTTGAACCTTCCCCCACCATTCCTCCTACCCCAGGGTATTTCTAATCAAACAGGGGGACGGGAACCTTTTCATGCATTCCATCTTTTTGCCATGAGCCTAACGACGATGATAATGTGAATACCACAATCCATTGCCACATGCCCGTGAAAAGAGCTTTTGTGGCAGTGACAGATAGTTGCAATAATTATAGCCCCATGGTGCTGGCAGCTCTGTGCTGCCATCTGGCCCGTCCTTGAAGGGAGTTAGATTTCTGTCTCTTGCCTTCAAGCCCTTGCCAAACTGTTCCAAATGCTGGAAATGCTCCCTAGTCACACAACCACCTGTTCTTTTTTTTTTTTTAACCGCACAAACATTTTTGTTCAATCAGAATCGTTAAAAAAAAATAATAAAAATATTAAACTCTTTAAATGACCTATAATGTCACGACCCAAAGTAGAGTGGAGACACACCTTTATATACATTTCATTCCTACTCTATAAATGCGACCTCAAATCACCAATGTATTTTTGGGAATATAATATTGGAAAAAGCTTTTCTTCTTAAATTTATTTAGAATAAAATTATTCCAAAGCTTTGCCATGTAGAGGGTAAACACTTACTTGGTGAATATTAAACTTATCGAACCAGCCCTACAAAAGTTAATGGTGCAGGTGAGGGACATAATACAGGGGTTAAGGTGCTTTCTCTGCATGCTACAAACTCCAGTTTAATCCCTGGCACCATGCACGGTCCCCTGGGCAGAGTCAGGATCACTACTGAGCACAGAGCCAAACACACACACACACACACACACACACACACAAACACACATCAAACAATATCTAATGTAAGATACAATGAGAAAATGTGAACTGATTACAGAACAGCGCCTGAAAATGGGGCTGAGTGTTGGAAGGCCAGTCCTGCACGCATGAGACCAAGAGTTCCATTCCAGGCACAGTCCCACCGCATGGAGGAAGATATCCAGAGGAAAGTTTCTGACTCCTGGAACACCCCACCCCGTGAGTGTGCAACCCCCAAACATCACAGCTAAGACTACAGAAAGGGAAGGAAAAGGTGGGGAACCACAAAGCATTGTCAATTTGTCAATTTGTTGGAATTGAAGCCAGGGGTAAGCCCTGAGTACAGATGAGTGTTACCCCAAAATACAATGAAATAAATAAGCAAGAAAAATAAAAACCGTCTGGGCAGACAAATAGTACAATATGTAAAGCACTTGCTTTGTGTGTGGTCAGCCTGGGTTTGATCCCTGGTTGGTCCCTCAATCCCTGCCACAAGTGATCCCTGAGTACAAAATCAAGAATAAGCCTTGAGCACTGCCAAAGTGCCCACCCCCCACACACACACACAAATATTAAACAAATGAGGCACTAAAAAAGCATCCCCATGGGGCAGGGAGATTTCATGGACAGTAGGACTCAGGCCTTGCTCATGCCTGCCCACGCCAGCCCACACAGTGGCCCCCCAAGCCTAACCAAGACAAGTGGTAATGACCTTCATCATATCCAAGCAGCACTGTGGAGCCCAGAGGGACCCCCAGGGCACAAGCAGCACCATGTCTCAGGTCCTGGGGTTTAAACTGCCTAGCCAGGTTGGCCTTGAACCACGGGGAGTGGCCTATACACTCCCTGAGTATCACATGGAAGAGCAGCGCCCCCCCCCCAAAAAAAAATCGACATTATTGTCCTGGTTTAAGCACAAATAGCAAGATTTTAAATCTGAGAGTAAAAGCAAATGCATTCTTTTCCGTCCAGCCTTCCTTCATTCTGCTGATATTTTCAATTCACCAAACAATTCCCGTGACTAACAACGTTCGTTCTGTCTCGACTTCATTTCAAGGTCCGAGCACCACGGGAGTAATTTCCGAGTGCAGAGCCAGGAATCACCCCTGAGCATCGCTCTGGATGTGGCCAAGGAAGGGAGAGAGGGAGGGAGAGGGAGAGAGGGAGGGGGAAACTGAATCCTCGGGGGCTGTAGAGGAGGAAGGTATGAGCTTAGAGGGTACCCCAAAGGCGCCTCTGAGAGGTGCGTGCAGCCACCCTAGACCCAATCGACCATCATCTTTGCCCCCAGCCCTATCACCCTGGGGGCAGCTGTCAGTGTGGCTGACAGCTGGGAATCTTCAGACTGGACGAGATGTCATGGGGGTCCCCACAGCCACACCCCCAAGGCTTCCTGAGTTCCAAGAGACACAGACACAAACCCCCAAGGTTCCTTTACGCTGACCCCCACGGTGGGCAGAAAATCACTCACAGCCGGGCCAGCACATCACTGGCTCCTGCTGAAGGTTCCAGTGGCCAGAACCCCGCCCCCCATGTCTCGGGGGTCGTGGAGAGGGACATTAGCAGGTCACGCGGCCTTGCACGCCAGCTGGGCCCCGAGCCAGGGACACACGTCGTGCTCTTTGTCACCCTCCACTTTAGGTCCTGGAAGGTGAGGGGACGCCTGTTAGTATCATTGACTTGGACCCAATTAAATTCCTGGTCTCTGGAACAAACTTCTTCTGCTCTATAATAAGATTCTGCAAGCGAACAGCTTTCTCTCAACACATTAAACATAGCTCCTTGGGGGTGGGGTGGGGAGACGGGTCGCAAGGCAGCAGCCAAAAATGTGTTTACTACTAGGCTGATGCCATCTGCTCCCCAAACTCACGCATCTTGGGCTGCCTGGCTTATATTTCCCGGGAAAATCAAAATTCAACCCTCAGGAGGTGCCCGAATTCAGGGGCTCATCTAGCCGGACTCCCCGACTGGAAACACCCAATTCCTTTGTGTCGCCCACCAAGGGTCTTTCCGGCGGGAGAAAGCGTATATTGGAGCCACAGCAAGGGGGCTGGGGTCCCGGCAGATGCCGTTGGTCTCCGTGAAGGACTTCTTGGGCCTTAGCTGAGAGAACAGACCCTGAAGTTTCAGGACAAGCTCGCTCTTCTCCCGGGAGAGACGCAGCCAAGGTGCGGGGGACCGGGGGGCTGGGGGAGGGAGGGGGGGAGATGAGCTGGATGTGAATGGCCCACCAGAGTTTCTCTGGGAGAGGGACATGCTGTCCCCGATGGTCACCGGGCACTTGACAGACAGGCGGTTCTCAGTAGAACTGAAGCACAGCTGCTCTGGGCTGGTAGGAGTCTGACCCAGGAGGGGTAGCTCAGACCTGTCTTCTGTGGTTTCTGTGCCCGTTTGTCAGTGGGGGAGAGAAATCATTGTTCCACGCTCCACCTTTAGTGGCAGCCAAAGTCCACAGCAGGCGTTTTCCTCCTCTCCTGCAAAATCTGCCCCCCTGGTGGCAGAAGGGACAGCTCTGTCTGGGTACCCAGATGCCAGCCTCTCCTGCCAACACCAGCCCAAGCACGAGAGCTGGACTTAGGTGTCCTCCCTTCCCCTGAGCCTCACTGCTACCCAGCCCCAAACCCAGTGGCCACTCTTGGCCCAGACTTCCCACCTAGTGGCAGACCCAAGAAGTCTCCCTCTGAGCACAAAAGCCACCAGAAAGCCACATGGGCCACACGAAAGCGGGTCCGGGAGATGTGGGAATTGAGTTCCCTCAACTTCATACCCAGAGCATCCTGTTAGCACCCCACCACCCAGAGGACCCTGAGCTTAGACTCTGTTCTGTGGGATGGGCTATCAGCCTCCTCTTACCATCCCGCACCTGTTATACTGCCTTCCTATGACAGATATTCCACAGGATTTATCACCTTAATCCTCACCGCTGGGCACTTGGATCAGATGGTGGAGCTCTCCGCGTTACTCACTCTGTAAGGAAGACCCCCAAATTTGGCTTCTTTCTTCAAATTAACTATTGCCCAACAATAAAAGCTCAAGGTTGTGAACTTAAGAAGTCAAGAAACATGAACTGGCAAAAAAAAAAAAGAAACATGCGCTGAGCCTGAGGTCAGCAGCAGTCGGAGAATCATTGTTTCTTATCATCTCTTTGGGCTTCCTGTCAGGATGTGGACCCTGGTGGTAATAACCGTCAACCGAGTGGGAGCTGGTATTCCCAAGGCCCAGAGTTTTGTCAAAGCTCTCAAGATTAAAAAAAAAAATCAGGAGGACTCAATGTCATTGGAGTCACTGTCTCTATTTCTTCAAGTGAGTAAAATTGAATGAACCAACTATTTCCATGATCAACTTAGGGGGCCCAGAATCACTCAGGGGAAAAGTGCAAGCCTAGAAAATCCAACTCGAAAGAAGAAGGAAAATTTAAATTAAATCCAGGTCTAAATACTGTACACGAGGAATTTGTAAAGTAAAAGAATGTTTGTTAAGAAATGATCAATCGACTGCACTCATTTGTGAAATATAAAGTAACAGAATGGGAGACTAATACCCAAGGATAGTAGAGATAAGGACCAGAAGGGCTACTCCATGGCTTGGAAGCCGGCCTCACACACTGGGGGAAAAGGCAGCTCAGATAAAGAAGGAACCACCAAATAAAGGATACTTGAAGGGCCTGCTCAGGATAGGAGATGTGTGCTGAAACTAGACTATAGATTACTACTATATTAAGTGATTATATTACTACTTTATTAAGTGATGGCCACTTAATACCTGTATTGAAAACTACAACACCCAAAAGAGAGAGAGTAAAAGGGAATTCACCTGCCACAGAGGAGTGGGGCGGGTGGAGATGGGGAGATGGGGGGTGGTGGTGGTGGTGGGAGGGATACTGAGAATATTGGTGGTGGAGAATGGGCACTGGTGGAAGGATGGGTACTCGATCACTGTATGACTGAAATGTAAGCACGAAAGTTTGTAAGTCTGTAACTGTACTTCATGGTGATTCATTAAATCAATAAATAAGAAATTATCAACCCAGGGGCTGGAGCAACAGTGCAGCAGGGAGGGCATCTGCCTTGCACAGACAGACCTGGTTTTAACCTCCAGCACCCCATATTGTCCCCCCAAGCACCACCAGGACTAGTTCCTGAGCACAGAGCCAGGAGTCACCCCTGAGCATTACTGGGCATGGCCAAAAACAACCCCCACAAAAATCAACCCAGGGGGCTGGAGCACAGCAGGTAGGGCATTCACCTTACACGCAGCTGACCTGGCTTCGATTCCCAGTATCCCCTATGGTCCCTTGAGACCGCCAGAAGTGATTCCTGAGTGAAGAGCCAGGAGGAACCCCTGTGCATGATCGGATGTGACCCAAAAAGAAAAAAAACCCAGATTATACTTTTATTTTTATATATGGAAGCAATATATCGCCAAAGATATACATCAAAGATCGAATGCTCATTTCTAGAATTCTAAAAAATACATATATTTATCAACAAAATACACACTGAGAGATTTTTAAATAGTTTTAAATGAATTCACATTAAATTTTGCAGCCTAACCAGTATTTTAAAATTGTGCTGATGTGACCTCACCATCCTGGGCTATGCTTTGTCTGAATAGGACTCCATGAAGCTTGGGGTCAGTTCCGCAGCACCCAGACCTGCACCCAGAACATCCTTGCTCTCCTAAAGTTTCAATAGTAAATAATTTAGCCCTCCTGCCACTTCTCCTGCACTTTGAAAACTCCCGACACCCAGTTGTGGCAGAGTCCAAAGCAGACCATTCTGAGGAAGGGCAGATGGAGAGAGGCAAATACCCAGGCTACTGACCTAACACTTGGTCAAACAAAATGAAGATTCAAAAGTTAGAAAGCTATGAGGTGGGAGATGAGACAGAATCTGAGACCTACTCTCTCTAGGCTGAGGCTGATAAGTCCTCACCTCTATTATTCATCATTGAAGGATGATAGAGAGGCCGAGATGGAGCACGGTGGGAAGGAGTTTGCCTTGCCTGTGGCTGACTAGGGTTCCATCCCCAGCACTAGAGATGGTTCCCCTGACTGCTGCCAGGTGTGACCTAAGCACAGAGCCAGAGGGGCTCCCTGAGTCCAGCTGGTGTGTCGCCCAATGAAACAAAGGTGTGAGAGGAATTTTTCCCAGTGAAGTCTGTCGCGGACTCATTACAGAAAAAAATAACTTGGGAATAGAGGTTAGTATTTCCTTTTGTGCGTGTAATACCTGTTTATCCAAGATTGGGTTATGCTCTGATCTTTAAAAAACTAGAGACTAGGGCCAAAGTGATAGCACAGCAGGGAGAGTGTTTGCCTTGCATGTGGCTGACCCGGTTTCAATCCCTAGCACCCCATAGGGTCCCCCGAGCACCACCAGGACTAATTCCTTAGAGCAGAGCCAGGAGTAACCCCTGAGCATCTCTGGCTGTGACCCAAAAGAAGCAATAATAATAATAATAAAAACTAAAGACTAATTTTTCTCACAGGCCATTTGGTTACAGCAAAATGTTGTCACCCCCTACAATTATTTCCACACAAGCTTTGGGGGAGGGGAGCCCCTCACCCCCTGCAGTGCTGGGGCACCAACAGAACTGCCCACCAGAGGGGCCTGAGTCCGGAACCTCCCACTCACTCCCCACATGCCCTGTCCCACACCCTCCCCACCTAATCCCTGGAAGTGTCTCTCTTTCCCAAAATTCCTTCCCCAAATTAATCTGGACTGAAGACACATGTCATTGATAATTCAGCAATGCGGGGAGGATAGCCTAGTGGTCAGGACCACCAGATCCACTCCTGGCATGCACTGCAGTTGTTCAGGGCTGTGGCGGGGCCACTGGGGCCCCTACAGCACCGAGGATGAGCCTTGGGCCTTGCACGTGCCGGGTATATGTCCTGTCCCTGGATTGGTTTCCTTGGCCCTGCACCAATATTATTCCCCACAACAGTTGCAACCAGCTGACACTTGACATATCCATTTCACATACCTCCCCTCCCACCGCCAAAGGGACATTCCCATCACCTCCGGGTGCTGTGACCCAACAGCCCCCACGAGATTGTAGATGACCTTCCGCTCCAGGGGGCTATGGGAAGGGGCAGGACTGGCAACCGCTGGTACGAAGGGAACCCCGATGCGCCTGTGGACACAGTGCTGCCCAGCCCACCCCGCGGGGTCCTGGCTCCTATTCTGGGGAGTCCTCTCTCAAACAAGCCCCAGGGGGTGTCCTGCTGTGTGCCCTGCTCCTATTTCTCTCCCCCAGCCCCAGATCTTGGCACCAAACGTTGTGGTTACAAATTCCTGCCTGAAATATGAGACTTGGCGGTTTGCTAAGCAGACAGGGAACCCAGGGCACGTCTCTGGGGCTATCCCGCCCACGCCTGGCGAGGGACAAATATTTGTGGTAGGTGGTCCCAGCATAGCCGCGGTTCCAGGGGGGGCTGCAGGAAGCAGCTAATAGGTCAGAGGGGAGAACGGTATCCGCTCCTCATATTTCTCCATGGCCACCTGGGGCTCAGGGGCTTCCTGAGGAGTGTCCTGTGGCCGGTGCTGTCCCCTGAGATCATGGAAAGCTCCAGCCAGAGGACAGCTGATGGTCACTGTGTCTTCCTGCAGAGCTGAGTAAACTGAGATGAGGAATAGAAGGAAAGTTGGAGAACTCACTAGAAATATATCACGAAGGAAGAAGATGAGAAAAGGGGGGACGCAGGGTGGGGGTGGGGAAGATGAATGAGATAAAACTATACCAACTTTATTTTATTTCATCCTTATTATTTTTCTTTGGGGGGGTAGTTGTGTCACACCTAACAGGGCTCAGAGGTTATTCCCAGCTTGGTGCTCCCGGGTCACTCCCAGTGGGGCTGCTTAGGGGACCACTGGGTTCCAGATCAAACCTGGGTCTCTTAAATGCAAAGTGGGTGTTCCAGCCCATTGAAATAGTTCCTCTGCCTTTAAGCAGGCCCCATTTTATTTTATTTATTTTATTTTTTTATAATTTTATTTATTGAATCACCGTGAGAGCAGTTACAAAGCTTTCGGGTCTAAGTCTCGGTCATACA
>JAOXYA010126634.1:0-10365 GCA_028565675.1 Sorex palustris
TTTCAGGTCTGACATTTCCATTTGCATTTTCCTCATTTCTGCCTTCAAATCCTCTTGTCTTTTATTGGCATTGCTTTTCATTGTTTATTTTAGCTCCCTAAGCATCCTCAGTAGCTCCCTTCTAAATTCCTTGTCAGAGAGGTTGTTTAACACTACAGTACTGTTGGTATCTTCTGGGATAGCCTCTTCAATAAGAAAGTTTGGTGGGCTTTTGCATTGCTTTACCATTGTGACCAGTTTGGTTTAGACCTTCACGTTCACTGTTACTATTCTGCTTGATATGCAGAATGAATTGGGATAGGCTTAACGAGTTAATGGCTAATGTGTTTCTAGTGGTTGAGGTAACCTAGAGAAGATTCCATCTAAGAGGGTAACTTATGGTTCCTATGGGATATATAGTGGGAGAATACTTCGCAGCCACTAACGGCTCCGGAAAGGCTCCCTGGCGCTGGGTGCCGGGCAGTACCTGGTTGAATGAGGAGAGAGTGCCCGGCGCCCTTCAGCTTTCTTTCTGCGAGATGTGTCTCTGTTCCCGTCCCGCGCAGATCAAGGGAGAAAACCGGCTGTTCTAGGGTAGCAGGCTAGCTGCGCATGCCCAGAGAGAGTCCCAAGCCCTGGGTGCCAGGCTGTTCCTGGTTGAATGAGGAGAGAATGCCTGGAGCCCTTCAGATTTGTTTCTGCGAGATGCATCTCAGTTCCCATCCTGCGCAGATCAAGCTCTCCCTTTCATTTCTTATATTATTTGTTAAAGGGTTGTCTACTTTAGTAATTTTAGGTAAAGTTTTGTCCATTTTGTACACTTTTTTAATCCTTTGAAGTACTAGCTTTTGTTTGAATTGATCCCTTCTGTTGTCTTCATTTTGTTTTTGTTCTAATTTTTACTATTTCCTTCCTTCTACTGAATTTAGGCTTTAATTTTTTCTTCCTCTAGATCCCTAAACGTGAAATTGATTGGGAATTTTTTGAGGTTTTTTTGTTTGTTTGTTTTTTGATATCAGTTGTATTGCTACGACCTTCAACAATTGATTTTTTTTCTGTGCCCCATGTGTACTTATGTCTTGGGTATTCATTTTCATTTATTTCCAGGTTTTTATTGCTACTTTGATTACTTCATTTGCCAAAAGTTATTTATAACATGTTACTTGGTCTCCATATATTTGAAATTTTTCCATTTCTCTTTTATGGTAAATTTTAAGTTTTATAGCCTTGTGATACAAAAGAGACTTAACATGTTTTATTTTAATGAAATTATTTATACATATTTTGTGCCCCATGATGTTATCTTTTCTGAAGAATGCTAGATGTACATGTTCTAAAAATATTTACTTGGTTTGAGGGCTGTGAAGAGTGTTATAAACGTCTGTTAAGCTCATTCCTCCCCAACTCCTTCTTTAACAATACTGTTTCTTTCTTTTTGAGATTTTACTGATTGATTTTTCCAAAGATAAAAAAGGATTGTTGTGTTCCTGTTGATGTCTCTCTTTATGTCATTAATAGTTGTTAAAGAATCATGTTGGGGGCTGGAGCAATAGCACAGCCGTGGGGAGGGCGTTTGCCTTGTGTGCGGCCGACCCGGGTTCAATTCTCAGCACCCCATATAGTCCCCCAAGCACTTCCAGGAGTGATTCCTGAGTGCAGAGCCAGGAGTAACCCCGAGCATCGCCGGGTATGACCCAAAAAGCAAAAAAAAAAAATAATGCTACTGCATTTGGTGTATATGTGTTAATTATTATTAGTCATTCCTGATGAATTAATTAATCCCTTTGCACAATGCCTATATTTTTCACTATTACTATTTTTCTTACTTAAAGTCTATTTTATCTATATAAATATAGTGTATAGCTGTCCCTACCTTTTGTTAGGTCACCATTTCGCTGTATGGTTGTTCCTCAACCTTTTACTTTGTGCCTATGTTCATGTTTATCTCTGGAGTTCAAGTAGGTATCCTATGGACAGAAGGTTAGATTTTGTTTGCTAATTAATTCTACTATTCTGTCTTCTGATCAGTGATTTCTAAAAATATCATATAATTAAATTATTAATATAAAAGTTATTACAAATTTTATATGTAGGGTAAGTTCAATTGAAGTTTTCTCTATCTTATTTCTTTACTTTTATGCTTTTTCTATAAAAGCTCTAAGCACCACTGGGTAAGGCCCAACTACAAACAAAAAAGGACAATAGTTATAGTAATTGATAGCATTTAATGAAAAATATTGTGCTGGTTACACATGCCTTGCATACATTTTCTTTAATATTTCATGAAATTGTGGGTGCTACTGTTCATCACACCCATTCTAAGATTGAGGAAATTGGATCACACAATTCAAGGTATAATTCCTCCCCTCAAAAAGAATGTAGTTGATTAGATTCTTGAACTAAATATTTCCATGCCAGTGCAGTAGTTGTCACCATGAAAGTCTAAGACTTAGAAAGATCAAAGATAATAAAATTCAGATAAAGGAGGACCATTTTCTCATTTGACACCATCAATGAACCTGTTACATGATGCATGTTAAGTGAGTTGCTCAAGGTCTTGCAGTCTGGATGACTGCTATAGTTTGCTTCTTTTTTTTAAAATTTTTATTAGTGAGACACCATGAGGTACAGTTGTAGACTTTCAAATTTTTGTGCTTGACTCACTTTATTACCTCATGATTCTCACAACTTCCCTATTCAAAATAAGCTATTAATTTATCAAAGCAGTATGTTGCCACTTTCTCATACATTTGTCTTCTAAAATCAAAACCCAAGGAGTACAGTTATTACAAAATAATAAACAATTATGGGTGACATGTGAGTGCCACTTGTCAGCAGTTCTTTAGTACATCAGTGTGTGTTGGGAGGAAGCCTAAAGGTAGGTGCTGATGGCAGATAGGAATGAATGTAAAAGACCATGTACATCCCTTTCATTTCCATTTATTTTTAATAGGACTTGGAGTCAGGATCTGAAAATGGATCAGATATCATGCCAGTAAATCAGACACTGATAAATTTGTCTTCTAATACTGAATCCATGGACATACCATCTTCCACTCCAGTGACCAGTTCTGGAACCAAACCTAAGGCCATGGTAAGTTTTTAAATGCTCACAATGAATTTTACCACAGTGTTGATTATCATCAAGCACGGATATTTCATCTATTCAATAGAGAAAAAATATAATTTAGAGTCTTAGATGTAGTTATTTGACAAAGTACAACCCAATATATGTTGCTTGTGAGTTTTATAAATAATAAGAATTTCACTAAAATGGATCATGATTCTAGAATCATGAAAATAAATGGTATTGAATTTTATTGTAGAATAATTAAAGATTTAAAGAAACAAGGAGGTAAAATTGTGAGAAGGTCTTTACTACCATAATTATCCTCACTAACATTTGGAAAATTAACTTCTTGATTAGATAGATGGATATAGATATAAACTCCAATACAACATAAAATTTTTATTAAGAATTAATTGAAATGTTTAGTGAAGTACTGTTCCAAAATAAATGATAAAAATATTAATGTAAGCTGTTATCATTATTGTTAGGAATGTTCACTGACTTTATAATGCTATCAAACCAAGTTAAAAGGATTACACACAAAATTATATATTATGGTGAGTTGTGAATAAAGACATTTTCCTTTAAGTGAAAAGTTAAACTGCAATACAAAGAAATAAGTATCTGGACTCTGAAAGGTAACATTTATGGAGGAAGTAATTACTACTTCAAATATCTAAAGTCCAAGCAGTTCTAAAATAACCTTTCCTAGTTTAGTGAAAATCATAGTGTTGTCTTATTTTTTTAATGCCCGTGTTAACACAGAGAAAAAAGTTTGGATTGCTTGCTGTCTTTTAAAATAAAAGGAGGTTAAGTCTGAAATAAGACTCAAAAGAGAATACTCTGAACTTAAGACATGAAAAGCTTGTTCAATTGCAGGAAAGCTATCTTAGCATTCTTGATGAAATATATGTGTTAGATCCCTAATACTTGCCATGAATTATCATAAATAAGAAAAGATTCAGTTAGAAAAGAAACATTATTTTTCCTTAAACAGTTCACAGTCACAGAGAAATGGTCATGAAAGCAGTAAAAGTAGTCACTTACTACATGGCTCTCAATAGTGATGTGTAGAGTGAGGTAAGGCTAGGAAGAGCCAACAGCAAGCAACATTATTTGAAGTTCACTGAAAAAAAAAAGTGCCAGAAATAATCTGTGCCGGTTGCAGGCAGACTACAATGAACTAATGCTTCTCTTTATATTGTTAGACTAAACTAAGAAACCCCTTGATTTTAATGCACATATTTTTGCTAAGTAAAATAAATTTTAAAACCTCTCAATTGGTTTAACTTGAAGGTTCGCGAATCATAGAACTGTTTTGTTTTGTTTTCTTTTTTGCAGTAATTCTCTATTTTTTAAATGTTTTAATTGAATGACAGTGAGATACAGTTACAAAGTTGTATATGATTGGGTTTCAGTCAGACAGTAGGAACCAACAAGAGGGGTTTTGATGCAGGTGGTGCTCATAGATACAAAATGGAAAGGAAGAAGGAGAATTCCCTTTTCTCTATATGCTTATTTCATGATCATCTTTTATTTTAAAATCATTACCATTAATATCTACCATTTTACCCTGGAAAAAATCACAGTTATATTAGTCTTTGTCTTTGTTTCTTGGTCTATCTTCAATATACCTATGTTTATAAATGTGGCAAATATATTTTCATTGAAGTGCTTATACGTTTTTTGTGGTAATCTTCTTCTGTAAAGTCTTAGAATCAACATAAAAGACTGTCAGGATTTTCTCCTTTGGATCTGGACTCTAAAACTTCCAGTGGTGAGCCCCATTCTCCCAAGAAATGCAATGTAGGATAGGGTTGCTGGAATTATCTCAGATTAGTAACACTGTTGATTTTGAAGGAATATTTGGTTCTCGTGCATTCAGAAACATTTCACTGTTGCCAAAATTTTTATGATCCTCATATCTAGTTATGCAACCCCTGCATCCCAAAGTTTAAGATGCTAGACCTTAACAGTACTCTATGGTAGGGTCTTTCTCACAGTTTTCAAGCTTAACCATAGCAGATGAAAAAAATCTTCCACTCCACATTGAAATTTTAGAAATACTAAAACCAGTTTTTGACCAGGAACATTTTTACATGCACCCCAGATCAAATGTTTACTGAAAAATCATCAACTTTGGAAAAAATCAGAATTTAGTGTTTCTACCCATTCTTGTTGCCTAGATCAGTATTTCTCAACCTTTCTTAGACTATGACCCTTTCCATCCTATTTCTTTCCTGTTCTCTTTGTCTTGTCCTATTTGTACCCATAGTTTTATGCAATGTCCCCCCATTTATTCTGTTTTCACATGTGGCTCCGTTGGAATATCCAGAGGTCCTAGGGAGGGCCATAGGGCTGCCGACTGAGAAATGATGACCTAACCACACAAGCTCAGTTTTGTCACTGGTACTACAGTTCATTAATCAGTGAGCAATAAAAATTACTGTTCAGATGACTTGATTTCCTTAAAGTTATTTTCTGCTTTAAGACAACAAAATGTGTATAACATTTTAACCAAAGTTAGAGTTAGACAACTAGATACACCACACTGTCCAGTACCAGAAATATAATCTAATAAAATCCTTTAGAAGGTTCTTAGAAGTACCTGGACTTTTAGGAAATTGCTTTTTAAAAAAATAGTCAACATTGATTGAAAGAAACTTGAAAAAAAAAGCTTGTTTTGTTTTGTTTTGTTTGGGGGGGCGTGACTTGGAACTGTTTATATCTGGGTATTCTCTTTTTGTGTGTCTGGTATTGATGGTGGTAATTTTTTTGAGTACTTCTTTCTTAACTGTAACTTGAAAATCTTGCGCCTTTAATAAATTTCACTTGTAGCTGTGTATGCATGGTAATATCGAAATGAAGAACTTTAACATTCTCATGAGAAATTAAATAAGTGACCAATTAACCTCCCCACCTGCCCCTATCTTCCATGCCTGATCTAGAGTTTAGTTAAGAGAAACATTCATACAGGCTGTTTGTTGGCAGTTTAGCTACTTGTGAAAAGAGAAAATCTGATATCTTACAGTACCGTTCTTTTTACCAGGTACTAAAATATTTAACTTTACATTAAGTAGAAACATTAAATTTTCCTAATACCTACTTCTAACAGCCCCCACCCACTCATCAAAACTAACTCTCTGTTCCATAATGTCACGTTTTTGCAGAGTGCTTACTTTTATTTCAAATTATTTAATGTTACATTTGATTTGCTGCCATGAAGCCTATTTATAATGATGACTAACTCCCACAAATATTTGGCTTTCCTTTTGTGTGACAGGTCTCTGGATTTCTAAGTGTCTGTTTTCCAATAAGATTTATTATTTTATATTTATTATTAGAAGGGAGCAATGAGTAATCTTCATTTTCCTTTAAAACCATGTATATATTATGCGGTAAATAGGACATATAAGTATGTCTTTCCAGGACACTGTGGAGGTGGCCCTGGTGGCCCAAGCTGGGTGGCTCCAGGCTACTGCATGACTGGACGTTGCACCAACACTGCCAAGCCAAGCACAATGATCCCACCTGAAAAATAGATTTCTGAGATGTATTTCACATAAGCCTTTTAACAGTTGAAATGTAGAATATCCACTAGGCAAAAAGTATATAAGTAATTATGAGAAATGTATTCTGGTTCTTTATGTCAAAAAACCCATCTATTTTCCTCCTAAACTTTTTGTTTGACTTTGCACCCATGTCAAAAGTGCTTCTCATGCTAGATACTTTATAAAAAACAAAACTCATGAGGAATGTCATATTTTATATAGGATGCTTTAATTCACTATATCAATATTGATATGATTCACTATAGAGCATTATACTGACATCACACCTGCCACGATAGTTATTTGAATTACTCCTATACTATTTAATGTATGGCTGTTCCACAAAAGAATTTTAATCTATTCACTAAAACTCTAGAGGTATTCTTATTATTGTCCCTAAAGATACTTAAGAATATTAGGTGTTCATTGAATTACCAGTATATCTTATTTATGAATAAAACCCTCCAGATAAAGTAACAAAATATTTTAATTTTCAAATATAATAATAGTTAAGTCCAGAAAGATAATACAGGTGTTAGAATGCATGCCCTGGATGCAACTAACCCCATTTGTTCCCTGGCACCATATGGCCCTATAAGCAGCACCAAGTGGAGCTCTGAAAGTTCCCAGGGCCATCCAGGGTGACCCAGATATTCTCTAGCATAGCATACCATGAGCCTTACTGCATCCTTTGAATGGATACGCAGTACTGCAAACCATTGAACCACCACCCTACTCGGCAGAGAATTGTCAGGAGGGGGCCTTGGGTCACCTTAGCATGGCTTTGTAGGCATCCCCAAAAGAAAATAACTGGAGCAATAGGTAGTGTGTAGCATTATTCTGTGTCAAATAACTGAAAGCATCATTATGAGTAATTCAATCATATGATCATTATTTACTCTAAATTCCTATCCCTACCCTCTAAAACTTCAGTTGCCTTCTAAATAAAACTATAATAATAATGATGGAACTCTCTATCATCTGGATATATTGGAGTCACAGCTAAACAGAAAAGCACTGCACTATTCCTCAAGCATCTAAAGAAATGTGTAGTGACACATTCATATCAGAATGGTATTTTAGAATTAAAAAATAAGCCTTCTTTTAAAAGCATATCAGCAAATTGTCAGTCCCCATGACTATTTGTTACAGGTTGAAAAAGACAAAAGTTTTATTCCAGGTCAAGATGGTAAAACTAGTTTCACATACTAGCTTTGCCTCTCATCTTTCCAATATAGCATAGATGGGTGAGGGAAAGTAATCAGCTGGGGAAGGGCTGGAAACCAAGGGAAAGCAGAATGATATCCAGGCAGACATGACCAACTGTATTCAAGAATGGTTCTCCAGAAATATTGCCCACAGGCTCCTGACAGCAGCCCCAATGAAACCCTAAAGATACGTCCTGATTGCTGACTGATGGTTCTTTCAAGATAACATTAAAAGAGAAAAGACTCCAATGCTACCATTCAAAATGGTCATTCTAATCTATCAATGAAGGGAAAAAGTTTCTTAATGTTACCCTGAAAATACAACTATTTATGCTATAATCAACTTAGTGTTGCAGTTGCATACAAACTGCCATCTTTCTCCTTACTGACATGATTTAAAAAAAAAAACAGTTACTGTTCTTTTTTTAATCTGACTACTTTCATTTGCAAATAAGGCCTACCAGGGAACAGCATAAGAGATTTGAGGTAGGATAAAAACTTAAGTGAAGAGACCATAAGAATTTTGACATTTTGTTACTTATATTATTTAAATTTTAGTCATTTTCAAAAGATCTAATTGTTCTTACCCAATGCAATCTATCTGTATCTATAGTTATATATGTATACCTTTCTGAATTTATGTATTTTCTGATATTCTCTAAAATTCCATGTTGAATAATTCTTAACTATATGGTTAAATTTTTAATGACAGTAAATTAGTCACTTTGAAATTCTTTCATAGTCATGAAATTATTCAGTATAAAGTTCACTTATACGTTTGACTTCATATGACTTTATGTATAACAATTAAGACAAAACTATTTTGTTGTTGTTAGTGTTATTTTTTTGGACCACATTGGCAATGCTAAGTGGTAACTTCTAGCTCTGTACTCAGGAGTAACTTCTGATGATGCTTAATAGACCATATGGGATACTGGGATTTGAATCCTGCTCGGCTGCATGCAAAGTGAAAGCCATAGATTCTGTCCTATAGCTCGGGCCCATGACAAAACTTGTTGGACTCTAAGAACCTCCATAAACAAATTAGAGATTTGATGAAAAAAATTCTTATTAAAGTTTTGATAACTTAGTTATCTATGGCAGAGATCTTGTCACACACACCCTTATTACAAACAATCGACTTGAGGCACAATGACAGGAATTACTGCATTTGGGTTTATTTCATTGAATGAAACTTTCACAGAATCACCTATGCAATAAATTGTGCTATGCTTCAAGATTTGTGAAAACTGATTCTGTTTGAAATGAAAAAAATGTCATTGAAATTTGTTGCAAATCTACAGCTTATAAATAAAATTAAAACTGATCCAACATAGGCAAGAAAATCATTAGGGAGTTCCCATACTAGTTTCAATGTATATAGAAGCAAAAGACTGGAATAAAGAGTTTCAACTATTTATTGCTGAACCCTTGACCCTGGACTACAGATCTAAGAATACCCAGTTGCAGGGAAGGGAGGAATGAATGATAAGGTAGATGGGAAGTAATATTAGGAGACCGATAGAAAGAGGTGATATAAGATGAGGTGAATGTATAAATAGTACCATAAACAATAACACTGTTAAAGACAGGTTACCTAATCTATAATAGTAATATTCAGAAATTAAAAGTTTGTGTAAACCAGGTTTTATACCTAAATCATGTATTTTTAAAACATAGTTATTATTCTTGTTATATATTAAAGAATATATTTCCAAATTGTAAAAAAAACAATCACATGGAGGGTAGAGTCCAAATCACATCATTTTAAAATATTATTTTAAGGAATGGCAACAATAGTACAGCAGCTAGGATGACTTGCTTTGCATGTGGCCTATCAGAGTTTGATCCCCAGCACCTCACTTTGTCCCCCAGGCACCACCAGGAGTAATTTCTGAGTACAGAGTCAGGAGTGACCCCTGAGACTACTGGGTGAGGCCCAAAAACAAAAATCAAAAAATAAAATATAATTTCAAGTCTAGTCACTGTCACTCTCCTCCCATTGTTCATCGATTTGTAACATCTCCATCGTAAGACTTGTTGTTACTGTGTTTGGCATATTGAATACATCTCGGGTAGCTTGCCAGGCTTTGCCATGCAGGTGAGATACTCTCGGTAGCTTGCCTGGCTCTCTGAGAGAGGTGGAGGAATCAAACTTGGGTAGGCCAGGTGGTCTGCGTGCAAGGCAAACACCCCACCATCTGTGCTATCGCTCCAACCCATTCTAGTACATATGTAAATTTTTATTAATTCTTTTTTACTTTGGGCTGGAGCAATAGCACAATGGATAGGGCATTTGCCATGCATGTGGCTGACCCCGGTTCAATTCTTCCACCCCCTCGGAGAGCCCGGCAAGCTACCGAGAGTATCCCACCCACATGGCAGAGTCTGGCATGCTACCCGTGGTGTATTCGATATGCCAAAAACAGTAACAAGTCTCACAATGAAGACATTACTGATGCCCACTCAAGCAAACTGATGAACTACTGGAAGACAGTGCTACAGTGCTTTTTTACTTTACTAGTTTACTGTGTTCTTTTTCTTAAATAATTACTTG
>JAOXYA010126651.1:0-10364 GCA_028565675.1 Sorex palustris
GCCATTGGGCTACACTAGCACGGGACAGGGACAAATGGAGACGTTACTGGCGCCCGCTCGAGCAAATCGACGACTAAAGGGAAGTTAAGTGATTAAGTGATTAAGGATAAGAATATTTTAAAATGTTATTGGCCCTTTCACCGTTAGTTCCCCACTCTTTTATACTTTGATTTTATTCATTTATGTAATGGACAAGGGCACAGAAGAATTATGTATTGGAGAAAGAATAAAAATGGTGGGGGAAGGTACTGTGGTCTCAAGGACAAATCTTTAACTGCAAAATTTTTTCTTTTCCCTGACATCTATTTGATGCTTACAAAAAGTAAAATATGACCAGACACAGTAACAACAAAGTCTCCAATGGAGACGTTACTGGGCCCGCTCGAGCAAAATATGAGCATCTTTTTAAAAATTTCCTTTAGAATAATTGGTAGTATTTATTGTACTTCTCCTCTATGTTACACTTGCTGCTCAAATTATCACATGAATTATACTTGTACTTACTCCTCATAGAAATCCTATGTAACCAGTAAAGAAATAAGACTCAGAGAAACTTGGTAACTTTCTAAAGGTCATGCATCTGGTAACTGTCTGATTACTGAAGATATGATCTTAACCTCTAAATTGTATTTTTCCTTAGAGTAATGAAGAACCGCAGACTGGTTTCAGGAAGGATGACAGGACTGTGTTTTAGAAAGATCACACTGGGTATAAATAGGTAGGAGGGAGAAAATACTAGACTCAGATGAGAATGAAAAAGATATTGCCAATTATCTAAGACATCAATGTTGCCCAGGATATAGCAATAGGAATGGAAAGAAGTAGATGGAGTCATGCCCTGTTTGGGAGTAGATATCAGCAGCAATTAGGTAACTTAGAAGGATAGAATAAAGAGTTATCCTTGAATTTCTGCCTTGAGCAACCAAAGAGAGTCAATCTAGGCAGTCTGAACTGCTAAAAACCACCTTTGTGTGGGTGCTTTAAATAACAAATATTTTGTTTCTTATATTTCTGAAGACTGGAAATTCCAAATAAAAGTGGCAGCCGTGCAGTGTTCGTTGATGGTCTATTTTCAGGATTGTCAATGGACATCTTGTCTGTGTCCTCACATGCCAACAGGGTTCTAAGCTTTTAATCCTTTCATAAAGATACCATTTCCAGTATGGGCACCCATCGTTATAATCTCATCCAAATCTAGTTTCCTCTTAACCTCTACCTCAAAAGACCAGGACACTGCAGATGGAGCAGGTGCAGTCTCCCCACCTACTCCAGATGGAATTCCAGTGACCAAGAGCTTTTAAAGCAAGGCCCAGGTATGCGGGTTCAGGACGAAATCTCCAGGCCACAGGGTGGCAGAGGACCTGGGCTGTATCTCCTCAAGTCACCACCTGCCTGTAAGACTGGCTGTCAAGCTCACAATTTGTCTCTGGACTCCATCTTAGCGCACCAACAGCCCTGGCCCAGAGGCTCCCAATTGAATCTCAAAATGGATTAGTGCTATACAGAGATGCCTCTGGAACCCAACCATTTACAGTCTAGAAATTTACATTTATAATTGCGCCCGTTTGAGCTCTCATGATATTCTAAATGGAAAATGTATTAACTAGTGTCTTCCCCTGGCACATAGGCTTGAATGGTGGTGGGAAAATTCGAGCAAAATTAATGCCCCATATTAGAGAGAGAGTACCGGGGAAATTGTCTGCCATAGAGGCAGGGTGAGGACTGAGATGTGTATGTGTGGAAGGAGGAGTTGATACTTGGGACATTGGTGGTGGAAAGCAAGCACTAGTGGAGGGATGAGTGTTTCATCATGGTATCTCAAACATGAAAGCTTTGTAACAATATCTCACAATATAATAAAAAAAAGTAATGTGGAGTTCATGCCCAATTCAATCAGCTTAATCAATGACTGAACAAATAGCAGTGCGATAGCACAGCGGTAGGGCGTTTGCCTTGCACGCAGCCAACATGGCCGACCCGAGTTCGATTCCTCCGCCCCTCTCAGAGAGCCCGGCAGGCTACTGAGAGTACTCGATATGCCAGACACAGTAACAACAAAGTCTCCAATGGAGACGTTACTGGGCCCGCTGGAGCTCCTACATTATTTAAAAATAAAAAAAAAGACGAAAAGATTGGGGACTAGGTGACAACATATTCAATTTTGTAAGGAGTAGAGGACACAACATTTTATCCACAGGAATATTGATACTCTGCACTGTTCTGATAACACTTCTAGAAAAGGGTTTAATTTGGGACTTGGCATATGTAACACAAGATAATAATATAATAATAATAATATTGCACTCTGGACTATAAATGTGGGTTAATCAACAGTTCCTTCTATTGCCCTGAAACTCAAAAAAGAGATGTAGGCTAGAGGTTAAAAAAAATCTGGGGCTTATCAGAACATGGATAGAAAGTTGATGAGCTCATCCTGGGGAAAGTGCATAGTGAAAAGAGGAGGGTCTGAACAATGTCCAGCAAAACAAACAAAAAAAAATGAAATTGAAACCTGCCTCTGTGGGGAACACAGACAAAAAAAGAGACCATGAAGAAAATGAGAAGGAAGAGTAATAAATGTAGAAATGACATCAGGGACAGTGTGAAAAGACAGAATGAAAATTCAGAAAGGAGTGCTTAGTTGGATCACTGCTGCAATGTTAGGTGGATTGTTAGGCGATAAATTGAGGTAGGGACTGAACGTAGCACTTAGAAGCTCACTGGTAACATGAGGTCAGAGAACTAAAGGCAGAAACTAGAGTACAGTCTTCTTGGTTATTAAATGGAAACATGGTATAGATTCTTACTTAAATCAAAAGGGGATAAATTTAAAACATCTCCCTGTGAATACTTTAATTAATTATACTATTTCAAGTGGTTTTGTGGGCGGAGTGATAGCACAGTAGGTAGAGTGTTTGCCTGGCATGCAGCGATCCGGGTTCGATTCCTCCGTCCCTCTTGGAGATCCCAGAAAGCTACAAAGAGTATCCCACCTGCCCGCACAGCAGAGCCTGGCAAGGTCCCCATGGCGTATTTGATATGCCAAAAACAGTAACAACAAGTCTCACAATGGAGACGTTACTGGTGCCCACTCGAGCAAATCGATGAACAACTGGAGGACAGTGCTGCAGTTCTATTCCAAGTGGTTTTGCAGGTTAAAATCATTCAATCATAATACCCAGTTGGTATGTATTATTATTTCTGGAGGCCATTGGATTCCAGTTTCACAATTTAATTTTTTCCCCAAACTCAATGATGTTATTCTGGATGAAAGCATTGTAATTCTGAAATATTAAAAGGGTTGTGATTTTTTTTAGGTGCTGTCTGACAAAGGAAGGAAAGAGAAAGCAGGTGAGTCTTCTTAATGAAGCATATATGACTATTTGCTTACAAAATGTGTTTAAAGAGTCTTGTCTGGACACTATAAATTTCAGACTTTTTGTTAAATAATTTATACGGAGGGTTGGATGTTAGATCAGAATGTGTTTTACTTCTTGAGGCCTGGGTCTCTTCACTCTGTTCTTCTCTGGTTTTCATGCTGCTCTACTGTGATTCTAATCTTAATTTTGTACAATAGGTTTCACACAAATTCCTATCTTGAAATATATACTACAGATTAAGTAGAAACTAAAGACTATTCCTATATCAAAACAACAGCTTAGAAGATGATTTGCTTTTTGTTTGTTTTTGGTGCTGTGGATTTAACACAGAGCCTCATCTATACAAGTCACGTACTCAATGGTTGAGTTCCAGAAGATAAATTTTATTGACAATAATGAAAGGGAACAATTTTTCTTAGTGTGGCTTCAATATTTGCAATTATTCTGTATGAATAAAAGTGACTTACATCTTAACTTGCTGGATTTTTTATTTAAATGGCTATATAAAAATAGTTATCAACTCATTTTTGTCAAATGTTTAGCTGCTGTTATTTTATCTGGACATTTCTTTATTTGAACAAACGTGTGCATCACTCTGAATATCCTCATGTGTTCTTTAATATGATTACTAAAATGCTTATATGTAGAAGAATATTACTCCAAATGCTTCGTGTAACTACACTGTGAAATGTTCATTTGCAGTGGGTTGATCCACACCCAGCATCACTTACGATATACTCTTGACTGTATGCGGAGGAATCAGTCCTTGTAGTACTTGGGGGACCATATACAGTGCCAGAGATCAAACTGGGCTTGACTACGTGCAAGACAAGAGCCTCAGTTCTGTAGTATCTCTCTGTCCCATTACACATGGTCTTCATGTCCTGAATATGAAGTATGTCTGGAATAGTTAAATATAAAAATAAAACTTCTTTTTCTGAGTTATCAAATAATGCCACTAAAATTAATACTGCAGTGCTCCCATTTTTAAACGGTAATCATCATCACCACACAGACATACGCATATACACACACATACACACACAAGCACGCGCACACATACACCCTTGGTTTTTTTTTTTTGGTTCAGAGCTTATTCTTGGTTATGCACTCAAGAATTAACTCCTAGCGGTGCTTCAGGGACAATATGGAATGCTGGGAATTGAACCTGAGTTGGTTGTGTACAAGGAAAATGCCCTACCCACTATAGTATTGTTCCGGTCCCAATATGTTCAAATACTCCATTTTCCTTAATCAGTTGAAAAACCAGTTTAATTTCATTATTCAAAATTCCAAGACTTTAGCTTTAGTTAAAATTACTATTGGAGTTAGATCTCTTAGATATGAGAGATTAATATTAATGCCAGTATTATGTATATACACATGCATATATACATATACATGTATGTGTGTGTGCTTTTCTTGTACTTCTCAGGTAGAATTGAGGAAGATTTTATACTAGACTACCAAGGTAAAAGGACTAGCTGAAATTTTGTCATGAAAGTGTTTTTAGTGGTATTCTGGATTCACCAGCTGTACAATTGATCCCTCCAAACATACTTTTCTCCTCCTGTATGTGAGAAGTACGTATTTGTAATCAAGTTGCATCAAGCATACATCATTTTATTAATATCCTGCTGTCAAATTTGAGGCTTTTATAACATATAACCTTCTACAACTTGTTATCTATGAGGGGAATAAGTAAGCTAAATTCTTTTTCAAATCATGTGAATATTATGTCCCAGGAGTAAATTATGCTGCAAGTAGAATCTTCGTGGTTCATCTCTTTTGTTGAAATTTCAACCTGAACTCAATGAGATTGCATTTATGACAGCCAAATTGTGCTCTCTTTGGTTGCTATCAAAGAACCAATGAGGAATTTATGTAAATGAGGATCATATTTTTTATACAAGGTTTTTATTCTGGAAATTTGGAGACTAAAAAATGACAGGTCTATTGTTTTATCATAACATATGCAATGTGTGAGAGTTAAAAGGTATTTCCCGTCATATGAAGGCTACTGTCAAGAGATACAAGCAACAACTGCAGCGACCTCCAGGATAGAAATGTCAAGTACTTTTTTAGTAAACTGCCAATGAGGAAATTCACTATTGGTGGCTCTGATGGAGTGCAAAAGCACCAGACTCTATGCAGAGCTTATCTACCAGTTTTCAGGTATCGCGCAGTGGGGTTCAATCTAGCAGAGGATGTATTTATAGCTGCTGATACAGGTTGCCAGCTAGTGTTTCACGGTGATAGAAAAAAAAGAATAGAGAAATAGGCTAGCAGAAACTTGAAAAGAATCACATCAATTTTTATCTAAATACGTATGAAAATACTCTGGAAATAGAAAATATTGGTAATGGATATCTGAGAACAATTTTTCTGTGCATGTAAATCAGAGGAGAATCTTTAAGGCCTAATTCAAATTTCCATGCAAATGCAAAGGGTTCCTAAGTTTGGATTTTTCAATAGCAGCTGTTCTCTCTTTTTAAAAATCTTTCTGATTAAAACATTTTCACAATTTTAAAAGTTCAATAATAATTTCTTTTGTTTGTTTGATATGAAGTTATCTCCCTACAATTTTAATTTGGCTCCCGATCATTGCTTCTATTTGACTTGCCCAAGAAGTTCTTTCTGTACATTTCAACATATATGTTCTAAGCAGCCAAGCGGAAGAGGCCCTTGGTATATAGATGTAAGGTGTAACACAAGCAAAGAGAAGGGCATGACTGGGACCTGCTCTCACTGTTGCTTCCATCTGAAAGCTGCTGCTGATTCTTTCTTATGTGTTCAAATGGTCCGACCACATTTTCCTCTGGTCTTAGCCATTAATAAGGTGTAACCATAGCAATTCCGAATGGAAAAAACAGGAACAGTGAGGTGGTCTACAGGTTAGAAATTGCTAATGCTTTCTCTCCTAGGGTAGGAGAGTGTCATAAAATAAACAGAACAGACTCTTCTAAATCATTTAAACTGTTCACCAAAAGCAAACAATCTCAACATATTAAAGGAAAAAATTTTATTATGGCAATAGTACAATAATTTTTCTAAGATTATTTTTGTTCTGAAGTGGTTTGCATTAGATATAAAGTTGAAGTCAATTATATATATAGATATAGCTTCCTAATGTAGTAATTATTTTTAAGTGAATATAAATGTGTGTAAGTGTGAACACACTTTAAAAGTGAAACCCAAATAGCTTAATTTACATTATACTTAATTTACACTAAATGTCGTCTCTTATTGTATTTGTATTTTGCTAATTCAAATTTGTGAATAGGGAACCAAAGCAAAATTGTACTGCTATGCGCTATCAGGAATATTTGAATCTTACATGTCTGTGCTAGTCTTAGCACACAATGTCAATATCACTTCAAGGCTAAAATACATTTCTCTTCCATTTGGAAAATAATTTTAAAGTCTAAATAAAATAAAATCACATCTGAAGAAATCATTTACATTTTCTTTTCTCAGTAATTTCAGTAGGACAATAAGTAAGTCCTCTAAAAACAATTTCAAAAAGGCTTTGTGGTCCCAACTATTCATCCTTCCTGCAATACTAGAATTAGCTTTCCCTCTATGCTTTACTGTGTTAGGCCCATCATCAGAAACGTGAAGGATGTGGCACATACAGGATTTCACAAAAGCTAAGATTGTATAGAGTCTGCAAAGCTACAGCTAAATCTAATGAATTAAAAGTAGCCTCTACTGTGGAGCATACATATTCTTCTAATTCACTAAAATTTAATTGTGGTGACCAGTGACTGAGCCCAAGAGACCCTTGGTAGCACCCACACCTCATCCAATAGAAAAGTATAATTTCATCTTGATTTATCGTATATTTATTGTCTCTCCTATGTCCATGACACATGCTCAGTATAAACAATTCAGAGATAAATAATACATTTCTCTTTAGAAACTCACTGATTTAAATCCCATCTCAATTTATTCAGAGCTTCACAATAAGTATGTGAAGTGTACAGTAATTCAATTAGTTTAAAAATTGTGATTTTCTGTGCCTTTCTAAAGAGAGGTTGTTGCTTTTCTGTAGTAAGAGGTCCACAAAAGGGAAAAAGGAAGCATCCAAGCATGAGAAAAGGAAACACCCAAGCATGCCCAAAGGATTCTTGGTTTCATTTTATTTTAATTGGCATGAGTCTCTACCATGACATCAAAGTGCTGTATAAAGCTTATGAGCTATATAAATCTAGTTAAAATACACTTTTCCCCTCAATATTTGAGTTGTAACAGCTATTTCTGATTAGTTATAGACCTTGCATATGTCCAACTTAAATACAGGTGAGGAAAGGAGAGTGCTTTTACCCATCATCTCCACCTTCAGGGATCTTTGGGGCATTGCTTCCTAAATAACCAAAGGACCCTCAGTAACAGCAAGCCAGAAAATTGTCCATTGTTCAAACATGAAATTTGTTTTACCTGAAGAATGCAGATGACCTATTACTTCTGTTTTCTTCACTGCCCTAATTCTGCATGACTGTCTCCTGACCCTTCAAATGAAATGCAGCTGCTTCTAACACTTTCTCCCATTCATCCTAAAGAGGTTTACAAATACCTAACCCCTAGCCCTTGGCTGGATTCTAATTCTGAATTCTCTATTTTTTCTCACAATTTTTATCAAGATTCTTCTTTCCTTCCCGCCTTTCCACCAGACTAGACTCTCTTTTACTGTGATTGATTTGTTTATGGTAAAATTACAATTAACATTATATTTGTTGCAGGTGTACAACATAATTTGCATACATTGTAAAATAATACACATTTTACTTAACAATCTTTCTTACCCTCACATTTTTACATTTTTTTCTCATGAGAACTTTTAAGATCTACTCTCTTAGAAACATTCAAGCATGCAATGCAATATTAATAATTTTACTAACCATGTTGTAATATTCGAATTTGTCATCACAGTATTCTTTCTAAATAGTATGATAGACATGGTGTTTTACAAAGTTGTTAACAATAGGATTCCAGGCATACAGTGTTCACACCTCTTCTTGTTTGGAGGGTGAAGCAAGTGTTTATTGGAACTTACTTGGGACGATGGGAGGGGAGAGAAAGTACCTGTTCAAGTGAAAACACAGGCTTCTCTAAAGTAGAAATAGGCAAGGAAAGAAGCATCAAGACCAGCAAGCGAGACACATGTTCAAGGGAGAACATGGGCTTGACGCATAAGCCACAGTGTTTCCACTTTGAATCCCACCACCCAATAACCAGCGGCCTTAGGTTCCCTTTCACAACATACCTCCAACTCCTTGACACGTACATTTTTAAGTTTAATTGCTGTAGTTTCGGTTCCTGCTGTCAGTGGTGCTGGGTCTAGTGGCTTAGCTATGTGTACAAGTCCCTGCCTCTACCCCAAAGAAGCCCAAGGTCCCTGCCCCTGCCCCTATTTTACTCCCAAACCTCCTCTGTACGTCTCCCACCATTTCTCACCTTCTTTGGCATTTTTGTTTCTGTAAATTCAAGCCAATTATTTCCCCACTTAGACAAATTATTCTATAAATCACAGGTTAGTGAGAATATCTGGTAGTTTTCCTTGTCCTTCTGACTTGCTCCACTTAACATAAGATCTTCCAGTTTCTTCCGATTGGAAGCAAATTGCATGATATCATCATTTCCTGTGGCTGCATAGTATTCCATTGTGTATCTGCACCCAACTTCAATTAGCCATTCTTTTGACATTGGACACCTGGGTTGTTTCATCTCCTTCAATGAACATAAGTGTGCACTTATCTTTTTAAATTCATGTTTTTGTTTATTGGGGGTAGATACCCAGCAATGGGACTGCTGGGTCTATGGAAGCTGTATTCTGTGTGTGTGTGTGTGTGTGTGTGTGTGTGTGTGTGTGTGATCTCCAATGTTGTTTTCTATGGGGGCTAGGCCATTCAGCCCTCTCACCAATGTGCAGTAAAATTTCTTTTCCATCAAATCCCCACCAACACAAATTATTTCTGAGTTATCAAATAATCCACTTTTATATATGCCTTTCTCAGTCGTGTGAGACTCTACCTATCTTCTTGATTTGTATTTCTCCAATAATAAATGATAATACATCTTCTGGACATCTGTCTGTCTTCTTCAGTAAAGTGTGTATTCATTTTTCTCACATATTTATGGGGATATTGCATTTATTGGTGCTGAACTTCATAAGTACTTAGCCCATATTTGGGTTTTGGACTGCACAGAGTGGTGCTCCCAGCTTAGTTTTGGCTCTGTGTTCACTCTTGGCAGTACTCAGGGGATGATTTGTGGTGCCAGATATAGAACCAGGATTGTAGCATGCATGGCAAGTACATTAATCTCTATACTATCTTTCTGGGCCAAAATTTTATCATTTAGTTTACAAAAGTGTTATGACAAGTAAGATATTCTGTTTGCTATCATGGTTGAAAATTTATAGATATGGAGCACATAATTCTGAATACTAGCATAATGTCTGTTTAATAAGTGAAGTCAAATGAAAGTAACATATAATAAAGTGACTTTGTATTCTTTACATAGCATTCAGCTTGACTACATTAAAATACAACAAAACAGTATGATTTTATAATAATACTTTTGAATTTCAAAGAATGAGAAGTTACATAGTAGAAAAGGTATGAGAAAATGAAGAGATGGAAGTAAGTGAAATTAGAATAAAATAAAGCCTGGGGTGAATAATGAGAGACTTTTAAGAATATCACAGAAATAGATGAAAATTACCTTAATAAAGATTAGATGCCAAGATATATTGATGACTGTTAATGTAGAGAAAATGAGAAAGTTTTATATCACAAATAAGATGGGCTTTATTTTTATATGGCATCACAATCATTAATTCCCTGTGTTATTCACGAAACATTATAGAAGACAATCACTAAAAAGTTACCCTTCTTTCAATTTGTAGCACAGCGGTAGGGCGTTTGCCTTGCACGCAGCCAACATGGCCGACCCGAGTTCTATTCCTCCGCCCCTCTCGGA
>JAOXYA010126661.1:0-21965 GCA_028565675.1 Sorex palustris
GCCAACCCGGCCCCGCGCCCCTCGCGATCCCGCGCCACGTGCGTCCCGGGCCGGGCGGGGCGCCCGCACGTCGGCCAGAGGCGGCTCCTGCGCCGCCAGGGGTCCGCGGCCCTGCGGGTCCAGAGCGCGCGGGATGCCCACGCACAGGGACGGCGCACACTGACCGCGGCCCCCAGACCCTGTGGGAAGGAGCCTGATGAGCCCCTCAGTCCGTCTCACTTTCTGTACCTGCATGGTGCTGGGGGTCCTCAGGCAGGAAATCGCCAGAGAACCTAGCCCGTGACCCCCTGCACACGGTCATCTGCATACACTCCCAGACACAGTCCCTTTCACCGCCCTGCACAGACCCTGCACACAGCCCCTCCCCCCTGCACACAGCCCCCTCCACAATCAGCTGCACGTGGTCCCCTACACAGTCTTCCACACTGCACACAGTCCCCTACTCAGTCCCCTACACGCAGTCCCTTACACACACCCCTACACAGCGCCCTTCTGGTGACTAACCTGCAAACCCCGCCCCCAGATGGTCCCACGTGTTGCTTGTTCACCTACAGATGCTCCGCAGGATACAGTCCCCCACCTGCCCTTGGGAGGTTCCCACGGAAATAGTTTTAGCTCCTTAGCGGAGGGCGTCTGGGATGGCGGCACAGGGTGCCGTGTGGGCCCCGGGGGGCGGGGATACTTGGTTGCGGTGATGCAGGGTCTGCGGGAGCGTGCACGTTGACTAGGGTGGGCGCAGCAGGCACGGAGGCAGCTGGGACAGGGTCACCCTCATCCTGGGGGAGGCAGCCTGGGTCCCCTCGCAGTTCCAGACAAAAGCTTCTGTGGGGGCCAGAGCTGGGGCTGTTCTCTGGCATTGTTAGAGGTTACCAGGAGGTGTGTCTCGAGCGGAAAGTGCAGTGGTGCCTGTTTCATTAGACTCGGGGTGCCGTCCCTGCTCTGACTGCCGTGCTCCTGGCAGGGATGCGCAGTGGAGGGATCTGGCCTCGCCCACAGAGAGCGGCAGGTGCGACCTCAGAGCCAGAACTCAGGCGGAAAGAGTTGCTCCAAGGCCCAAGCGGGCAGCCCATTCTCGCCACATCCTCCCTCCATGAGCTCGGCACAGCCCGGAGCCTCCCAGCTGTCTCTGACGCTGGCACGTCTGCTCCTCAGGAAGGGGCCTGTCCCATGAGACAGAGGGCAGGCCGGACACTGAGGTTCTCAAAGGGGAGGCAAGGACAGACGGGCACAGCTGTAAAGAGAACTGACACATTTTCTTCTTCAGAATTCAGTTGCGCTAAGTTTGAACTCAAAGACAAGGAAAGCAGTTCTGCAATTCCATCATCCCTGGCTGCTGCAACAGCCCTATGGCTGGCGGTCCCATAGGTGTGCACTGGTCTGGGCCGTGCTGACCAGAGCTGGTGTGTCCAAGGGAGGACGCAGAAAACTCGACGTGCAAAGACCTTCCTGCCTTGCCTGTGGCTAGTGTGGTCCAGCCCCCGTCTCTGCTCAGCTGGTTCCCTGGACAGCAGGAGGGACCATTCCCCACACACCGAGTGGGGCGGGCAGGGGCTTTTCCACCAGGCAGTGGGATGCCGGCGGAGACAAGAGAGAAACCTCAGTGTGACCCTCACTGCCTTCTCCGAGTAACTCGGCTCCAGATCTCTGCAGCGCTCACTGGTAAAGCCGTCCCGGTCTGGGGAGGGAGTTAAAGGCATGTCACATCGAGAGCTGAGGCAGGTGGGTGGGGACACCTTAGCAGGAGAACGGAGCCAGGGGACAGGGTCTCTTGCGGTCAGAGGCCCGGGGAGCTGCCTTAGTATGTGGGGGGAAGAGTCACATCATTTTATTTCCTCTCGTTGCCCAAAATGTAAAGCAGAAGTGAGTCAGCTGAAAACCTGATATTTACCAAAAGTTGATACACAAGAGCAGGTTTAAATAAAATTTCCATCCAATTTCTGGGCCGGAAGCCCAGGAAATTTAAAAAAAATTAAAGGCACATGTGGGCCTCCTCGGTGTGAAAGCCGAATGGAGTTGTTATTGAATTTGGCCTCAACTGATTGTAGCATTATATGCGATTCTGCAGTTAAGTTTCAGCCGCCATTTAGAAGGCAAATCCTTTTCCCCGGGTATTATAAGTAAGAATAATGACTTCCTTTTTGAACAGCACCTTTCCAATCAAAAATGAGCTCACGGAATGCTCCGGCTCATTTCCCGTGATGGAGATCTGTTGTCGGCTGAGGGGCTGGAGTTGCTTCCTGCCAGTGACACTACAGAGCTCGGTCTGTTAATGGGGCAGCAAAAGGAAATCAGGGAAAACACCTGCTAAGCCCCCAGACGGACAATTTCCGATGAAAGTCCCGACTGGAATGGAGCCAGGCTGCTAGGTTCCAAGCGGCTCCATCAAAGGCGCGCTTGGTGCTGGTGCTTCCTGGCTGGACGGTGGAGCTTTGGCTGGGGGACGCAAGGGGGCTGCACCTGTGTGCCGGCAGAGGACCAGGTCACCTCCTCGGGCTGGCGACGGCGCTGAGGTTCCGGTGACCCTGCCGCGTGCAGCTGTCTGCCCGTGCAGGATGAGTGGGCCCTTCTGATCCGAGTCCAAGCACCTTAGGCTTAGCTTTGGGCTGCCTTTTTTTTTCCCCCGCAGGGAGCTTATGCTATTTGAGTTACGCCTGCTACAGTGCTCCTGGGGGCACCCCCACCCCCATCGGCTCTCCCAATCCTTCTGTTTATCTTTAACCTCTCCTTCCTGTTCTTCCCCTACCTGTTGGTTACAAATATCTCCAATTTAGACACAGTAACTTGTAAAGTCAAACCTTCTGATGGCTCTGGATTTTGTACATGGAAGTGAAGCATTTGTTTTTCTCTTTTCCTTATGCCATTTACATTTTTTGCTTTAGAGCAATTTTAGAGTCCTTTTTCATATAGACACAGGAAGACAGTGCATGCTGCACTTTTATAGCATGGGAGTTAATTGATTCTAAATAACATTTACTTCCGGGCATCCATTATATTTACCTGACTTAAGCCTCAGTTGCCCTTAGGTTGAACTTAGTTTCTTACACCCTCCAAAAGTGGGTCCCACCAAGGGACTTGGACATAAGCTACATGTAAGCTACCTTGGCTTCTACATGGGACAGCCTAAGGGCCTAAGAAGTATAAAAGCTAAGAGCATGGTCATGGAACAAACTCTGTCATGACCCAGAAAGAAGAAAGTGAATAAGGACCCGATTGGGGTTAGGAAAGACTAACCTGGCCTGAGGACTGCGGTCTGGGTATATAATGAGATGCCCCCAGGAGACATTTAAGTTTAGTATATCTCTTTAAGCTTTAATAGATCTCTTACTGTGTCCATAACTAAATAACTAGGAAGATTAATAAGAAACAAATTAAATATGATTGTTTAAATGGATTACCAGTAAAGGAAAGAAGAAAGCAGTATGTCCCTAGATGTTATGCTGTCCTTGGGTGGATCTCACAGAAGAATTTCCGCTGGAGGAGGGCCTCACATCTGTTCACTATTTATGTTAATATCCAGCCACGCCTGTGTGTGGTTGCTCCTCCATCAACTCTTCACCATTTCTCTATAATAATCCTGATTGATTTGAATAAAGCGCCACTGGTTACACCTGTGGATCTGTCCCTTCGTCCATCAGCTGGGGGGGATGGTCATTGGCCCCAATTCACCAGGGAGCTCGGTCACCGTCCACGGTGACTCTGACAATGCCTGCACCACAGGTTCACCAGATTTGGCCATGCCTCCTGGCAGGCAGACGGGGTGGGGTGGGGGGACTGCGCCTATGGATCTGGGGTCTCTCGGTCTCAGTGTGTGACGATGACTGGCCCTATCTGCTGAGGTCAGCACCACAGTCATTGGATAGGCAGGAGAGCAGAAAACCATGTAGCCACTGCTCAAGAGCCTGATGGGGCAACAAGCAGCATGACAGGTGGGTCTGTGGCATGTGGGTATGTGGAACGTGTACCGTGTCCCGTGGTCTGTGGCACGTGGGCTATCTCTCGTGGTCTGTGGCACGTGGGCCAAATCCTTGGTCTGTGGTACATGGATCTGTGGCATGTGGACCATGTTCCGTGGTCTTTGGCACATGGGACATCTCTCGTGGTCTGTAGCATGTGGGCCATGTCCCGTGATCTGTGGCATGTGGGTCTGTGGCATGCAGACCATCTCCCGTGGTCTGTAGCACATGGGTCTGTGGCATGGGTACCATGTCCCGTGGTCTGTAGCACGTGGGTCATCTCTCATGGTCTGTGGCACATGGACAATGTCCCGTGGTCTGTGGCACGTGGGCCATCTCTCATAGTCTGTGGCATGTGGGTCTGTGGCACATGGACCATGTCATGTGCTTTGCATCAGGTGATTCTGTGACACACAGACCAGACATGTCATGTGGCCTGTGCTGCATGGCCTGTCCCACGTGGCCCGTGACACGTGGGTCTGCTATTTGAGCTCTGCACTGGGTCAGGTCATATTGCACGGTCTCTGACGTTACCCTTTTCCTGCTGGCCTGTCTCCAAGCTCCTGAAAGAAACTGGACATGTCTCCCTGGCAGCCAGCGTGCCAACATGGACTCTCAGCACCACGGAATCAGGAACGGGAACTGCCCCACGCTCACTGCCTCACGGGTTGCCAGTCCCCAGGAACTGTGCCACAGAGGCAGGTTGCAGCACCTGGGCCCGTGACCACAGTTGAAAATAAAATATTTGGGCTCCAACAATTAAGTGGTTGCAGGCATATGGGCTGAGAAGAGCCACCAAGTTCTGGGCATCGAGAGGATGAGGAGGACAAGGAGAGAGGTTGGCACGGAGACCTCCTTGCCGCCTCCCCTCCGGCCCACAGAACCCCAGCTGGGTGTGGCCCTAGTGGGACCATCCCCTTGTGGCCCTCCCAGTGTGCCTTTAGGGGACCAGCTTTGGGGCAGGGCCCCACGGAGCTGCCAGTCCCACGACTGCTGCCTCTGAGGTTGACTGGCTGCCAGGGAGCCTCTGCCAGTGCCTGCCCAAGGGCAGACTCACCTCACCAGGCCTTCCTGCCCCTCCCTGGGAGTCTAGGTCCCAGTGACAGGGATGACAGCAAGTCAGGCCACCCGGGACCTTCTCACCCTCACCCCAGTGCAAGGGTCCACCGATGGAGTCAGATTCTGTGTCCACGGGGCAGGCTGCTTGACGTGACAGTGGCTCACAGCCAGTCCAGGGCAAAGGCCCGTCTGGGCTGAGCCCCCTCTGTCACTCAGTCACAGAAGGATCCTGAGCCTGTAGCCCTGCAGAAGCCTCTGGCCACGTACTCTGGGTGGCCTTGCTGGCTCCCGGCGTTTCCTGAGCTGTTGACACAACGCTGAGGATAGCTTAGAGCCACAGGCCCACACAGGGAAAAGAGAGGCACAGCCAGCAGGGAACTGGACACAGCAGGCAGAGCAGCTGCTGGCCTGGGTCCTGCCCGAACATCTCTGTCTCTGGGTCAACTGCCTGCTGCCCGCTGCCCCCAGGAGGAGTGACTCCATGCTGCCCCTGCCCCTGCCCCAGGACACAGAAGCCCCCGTAGCTGCCCCCAGGACTGAGAAGTCTCTGCAGCTGCCCCCAGGATGTACCAGCATGCCCCACAGTTGCCCGCTGCCCCAGGGTATACGAGGGTCCCAGTCTGATGGGAATTTGGGGGTCCGGGGCCAAGGCAGAGATCAGTGCCGAGACAGGAGCTTCCTTCCTGCTGCAATAGACCCACAGAGCTCATTCCTGTCCCCCGAGAGCTGGAACTAGGGCAGCACGGGCTCCTCTCCATGAAAGGGCGGCTGGCGCCTGGGTCAGTCCCGCACCCAGAGTCGGCAGAGATGGGACAGACGCCCCCACGGGCACCTCCTCTGCTTGGACACAAGCGCTCCTTGGTGTCAGCTTGTCTTCTGTTGGGTTCCTCATTCCTCGGAGCCTTCACGGTGGCACTATTAGTTTCTGCTCCTCCACATCACCAAGCGGATGGCTTGCACCAGCCTCGGGTCAGTGACTCGGCCCTGACTTGGACAGAGGAGGGGGCTCTGGACCTGGGCGATCCTGCCCCTAGGGGTGCCCGTGTCCTGAACCATATTCCTGTCTCGTAGGCGCTCAGGCTCTGAGTGGGCTCCCGAGCCTGGCCCCTGCGTGCAGGCAGAGGCTGGGGGGAGGGGCGCCTTGAGCTCGGTTGCTGGAGCACCTGGGGCAGCCCTGGGTGCAGAGCCTCTTTCCTCCTGTGGGTACTTGGAGAAAGTGTTTCTGCATCCCGGGCACATGCCGCCCTCCCAATCTCGTGCGTCTCACTCGGGCTCATCCTTCAGGGGAGGCACACGAGCCCCATCTGTCCCCCGCTTTGGGTAGACAGGGATCGAGAAAGGCCCAGTGACGAGAACCCCAACTGCCAGATCACGTGTCTAAAGCAACAGGCCACAGCCGGCACCTCAGGAGGGAGTTCCAGGGCAAGCCGACTCCTGTCTGTTTGTGTGAGCAGAGCCGAGCTCAATGGCAGGTGCGGCTGTGTCAGCGCGAGAACGGGCCGCATCTCTCCAGCCTCGTGGCTCCATGTCCAGCTCGCGGATGCCCCCCGTGACCCAGGCTCACAGCCTCAGCTTCCACCCCTCTCCTGGCCTGTGACCTGATTTCCTGGGGGGCAACCACGTGTGGCACAGACACGTGTGTCTCCCCTCCAGAGGAAGAGGGACATCCAGTGGGAAGGTTCCTGAAGGTGACAAATGTCCAGAGAGAGACTGTTCAGGGTTCGAGCAATTGTCTCCTGGAGCCTGGAGTAACCGTCCTTGTGGGATTGATGCAGCCGGCAGTGACCACGCTGCCCCGACCCGGGCCATAGCTGTGGCCTGCAAGAGGTGTCCCTAGCGGGAAAGTGGCAGAGGCCTCGTCTGGAGTGGCACTGGGGGGGGGGGCGGTCATTCCTACACAGACCACAGCGATCACATTGTTTATGGACCCTCCTGGTTCTGGCTAGTGGGCTGCACCCTCGCAGACTTGACAAGCCAGCCCCCCGCCGCAGACGTCCCAGTGGGCTTATACTAGAGACCAGTTATGCAGAACGAACATAAGTCACTGCCCAGATTGCGGGTTGTGTGTGGAACTAGCTCGCGGCTGTGGTTGTGTTTGCGTCTTCACTGAATATAAATCGTCATTTTTCATTACTCTGTTGGACTTGCCTCGATTCTGAGGATAAGGCAGGTGGGTGGACGCTGGCATCTGAGAGCCTCTGGGACTGGAGGGGGTCTGCAGAGGAGGAGTGAGGACAGCCCCCAGGCACTGTGGGCAGGGGTCTGCAGAGCTGGAACCCTGCACCTGCCCACCGTGGCCTGCTTCCCCTCACCTTGGGGAATTTCCGTTTAAAGAAGAATTCAGAAAAAGTAGATGATTCATTCACATCAAATCCTGCAATTGAACTAATTGTGCCCAACATGTTCACTGGTGTTTTGAAAATTGGCTAATGCATCCACATCATTTTTCTTAAGTGGACCCTGTAATATTACAGATGCTGAGCCAGATTGTCGGTAAACGTATTTTTTAAAACAAACGAAACTTGTAGACAAATGAGGTTATTTAATATTCTACAAGATAGGTTCTGAGCCCCCCCTTGTGAAATCTTGTAGGAGAGAATATTTCACTGATTAACTGTGGAACAGTGATTTATGCTACTTCGAACTTAGCGTCTAAATATAATCATTTCATTACCGGAAGCCAATCGCCTGAGCGCCGTGGCAGTGAGACCATCTCGGCACAATCTGGAGTGAGTGAGGAGCCCTCTCGTCCCTTCATCACGGTGGGACGAGCCGAGGCTCCAGGTGTCTCCACCACCCTGGACAGCTTCTGCGGCTTCGTCTCTCCCGCCCGCCTGGCTCTGCCCCCTCAGGCCCGGCTGCCTTCCGGGCGCCCCCACATGCTGCCTCAGGCCTCCTCACTCACCCAGTCTGGCTGCATTGTCTGCACTGGGAGCCTACACTGCGCCCTTCCCTCCTGCGTCCACTGCACAGATAGTCCTGAATGTGCCCGTCTCCAGCCGAGCTGCCGCATGAGCGTCCTGAAACGGCCGTGAGAGCCAGGCCCGCGTCTAGGAGTGGAGCAGCTCTCAGGCTTCCTCCTCCTTCAGGGCCTGTCAATACTGACACCCTGGCGACATCATGGCGTCTGCATCTGAACCTGGCTGGGGACACAGGCCACTTCATGCGAGCATTTTAAAGTCTCCGTGGGACCTTTGATCGACTGAGGAGACACATGGCTGGCCTAGGGGGGCGTGGGCAGTGTGGTCTCTGCTGGTCGCCAGCTTCCTGAGGTAGGGGACCAGGGGGAGAGCCACCGGTGCCCCCAGCTCCATCCCCAGGTCTGCAGGTGGGCAGCTAGGGAAGCCTTCTCCTTCTGAAGTGGAACCACCTCAGCTAGAATCTGTGTGGCCAGTTTTAGCAGCCCAAATCAGAAGACTCACTGGCCAGGTCCCAGGGGTTCACTGGCCAGGACCCGGCAGGTTGCCCTCCCCAGGGGGACGTGTGGGACAGGCGCACCGAGGCCACACAGGGACGTGGGTGCCCATTGCTGAGGTGACACGGTTCCTGCTTTGGGTGAAGGGCACCAGCGGGGCTCCCCTCTGAGTCCCAGATCCTTGGCACAGCCAGGTGAGTGACAGGTGAGGGTGAAAAAGTTTTCCTGGAGGTGCTACTGAATTTCGGACACACAGGTGCCAACTAACAGCAGTGGCAACACCCAGCCTCCCACAGGAGGGACAGGGGCAGGGACCGACCCAGTGGCTCAGACTGGGGCATCCTGAAGTTCCGTGCTCTGTTCAACACACACAGTACACCACATACACACACCACACACACACACACACACACACACACAGATCACACACTTCACATGCAGCAGCACACACACACATACACACACCACTTACACACAGATCACACAGCACTCTCTCCCACACACTCACACAGCATTCTCTCTCACACACACAGCATTCTCTCTCACACTCTCACACACACTTATATAGCATTCTCTCTCTCTCCCACACACTCACACAGCACTATCTCTCAAACTCTCTCTCACACACACTCTCTCACACTCACAAAGCACTCTCCTTCTCTCACCACACTCACTGGGCGGATGCTGAGTGAGGGTTTTTCTATCCCAGAAACTGCACTGTAGGACTCTCTGGATTCCAGTAATCGAGAAAAGAACACTTTCCTTTAGTCTGACGTCAGACTGTTTAAAGAGACCCAGGAAAGCGCTACCTTCCAGCAGGTAAGATGCTTATCTTGCACACAGCCAACCGGGGTTTGATCCCCAGCACTGCATACAGCCCCTCCCCCCATCCTGCCAGGTGGGAGCCCGAGCACAGAGGGAGGAATGAGGTGCCAGGGAGAGCTAAGGACGGGCTCCCGGGTTCTGTGCAGAGCGGTGGGCCAAAGGAGCAGTGAGCGGTGAGGTGGGAGGGTTTGGAAGCGACCTACCATGGATGTTTCCCCCAAACCGGCAGATCTAATCAAATGAAGCGTACAGAAGTCCTGTTGTATCTAGATACCGAGGTTAGATTTGGAGTCACAGTGAGTCAGTCACTCTTGTGCTTCTCAGAGAAACCACTTGTGTTTGCGTTTGCCCCCCGAGGGCTTCTGCGGGGTTTCTCCAGAGTCACCGGCACTTGCGATGGCGTTCTCTCCCGCCAGAAACAAGCCCAGGCACCGCCAGGGCACTGTGGCACTGCTGGTGCCAGCCCAGCACACGCTCAGTGTGTGCCCGGCAGGCCACTCCTCACTTGCTCTGAGTATGGGGAGCCCCCGAGTTTTGATGCGCTGTCGGCCACGGGAGCAAATTAATTTCTTTTCCCCGTGCTCTAATTTTCAGAGCTGATGGTCAGGTTGTTGTTTTCCGAGGGTGGGCTACAGGCGCCTTCCGGAAGCTGCTTCCACAGAGGCGCAGAGCACAGAGGATACACTTCATGTGTGCCTGCGTGGATGGCTCCGTGTCGGCACTGCCCCAGGCCCGTGGCTCACTGGAGATCTGGAGGATACGATGGAGCAACACACCTGTGGGAGCTGTGGTGCTGACTCAGCCCCAAAGATCCCCACGGCCAGGACAGCTGCTGACCACCGCTGGCCTTCTGATAGTGACCCTGACTCGGCTCCAGGCTCCCACAGGTAGGTCGGGCAAACACAGACCCGGGCGTCTCCTGCTCCTCCTCACGCCCTGGAGGGTGGAGAAGGGGGTCTGTGGAGCGATCTTCTTTCGTGCTGAGCTGTTGTTCTTGAGGCTTGCTCAGCAATCTCGACTTCTCTTTGCTACCGGGCGCCCTGTTTAGAAGGTGACTTCATGCCGTTTACGCAGGACAAGCATGGCTCTTGTTTTCCACAGGAAAAAAAATTACGTTTTGTTCTCACTTCTTTGCAGACTGTGGGAATACGCCCTAACTGCCTTGGCGGATTTCTCCTGTCACTGTCACTGTCCTCCCATTGTTCATCAATTTGCTCGAGCGGGCCCAGTAATGTCACCATTCTGAGACTTGTTACTGGTTTTGGCATATCGAATACGTCACGGGTAGCTTGCCAGGCTTGGCCGTGCAGGCAAGATACTCTCAGTAGCTTGCCAGGCTCTAGAAATCACTAAATATTAGTCTACATTCTAAGTATCTACCTGATTATTTTATCCATATCCATTCAAAATAGATTTCTGCAAATCTTCCTCCAAGACAAAGCTCTTTTTAGTGGGCATGCGAACAGAAGTGGTTGCATCATTCCTCACTCCTCGAGGCTGAGCTGAGACCATGTGTCCATCACAGGAATCAGCATGAGACACTGTCCCATGAACGTGTGGGGGAGGAGAAGCTTCACATGATGCTGTCTTGTGAACCACGTGTGAGTGTCAGGAAGCATCATGTGATACTGTCATGTGAACCATAGCTGGGTGACAAGAGGCGTACAGTGATGTCATCTGCACTTCCATGTGGACACAATCTGTTGTCCAGTATGGTATGTGGACACCCTTGGCACAGCCTGAGCTGGGGGTCCCGCAGACCTTGCTTTCCCACCTACCTCTGGGAGGGTCTGTCAAAGACAGCCTTGTTCCCAGGGCTTATGTCCTGACCCCCGCCCCATCCGGAGACACTGTGTCACCCATGGACTCCTGGTGGACCAGGACAGGGCAGGGCTTGGGCACACTCACCCTGACCCCGTATGCCCCACCGAGGGGCACAGAATCCCTTTACATTTCTGCGACTCTGTCACCCCCACCTCCTGCCTCACTCAGCAGAGGGTCGGTCCACTGTGAAGAAATTTTGGTGTCCAAAATGACAAGGACCAACTTCCTGTGGAAGCAGTTTCTGCCAATTTGTGGCCACTCCAGACTCTCTTGGTGTCTCCCCAGAGCCCAGGTGCAAAACACGGACTGCAGATCCCCACCCTGATGAGTCCATGGAACGTGTGACTGCTGTGTGCTCTGGAGCACGTCCCGAGACTGGTCGGTGGGACTGGGACTTGTTCTCCAAGGCGGGCAGCCAAAACAAGCACCAATGCCGCCCCTCCGTCCCCAGCCTTGAGGAGCTGGGAGGCATCGGGAGTCAGAACTCACGTGTCCTGACACTGACTGGAGCGGTAACTATCTGCAAACAATTGCAGGAAAGGTTGTCTGTTCAGCCAGGTGTGAACTTGCTTACTGGGGTTTAAAGTGTGAATAAGGGCTCTCAGGGTCTCCCAGGACACAGCTCACAGTCCTGCCATGGCCATTTCTACGGTCCAATTGTTTGCTATGACCATTTGAAGAAGCAGAGACTTGGCAAAGCCTTCACTTACACTCATGGACATAATGGAGGGTTGGCGTCGAAGTCACAGAATCAAGTCCCACAGCTCTCTGCTCGCCAAGGGACACTGCTCACTGCATGGATGTGGCTGACTCCAGGCCCAAGGGGCAGTTCCCAGCCCTGCTGCTCTGGATCGACTGTGTCTGAACGGAGAGTCGCCCACTCGCTTCTCATCCCCTGAAATGCTCCCTTGCTTTACATCAACTGCAGATACTGAGGATTTAGGAACCAGCCTGCAAATAGTTCTGAATCTATTGAATAATCGAAGCTTCTCATTGATAGCTGGTAGAATAGGCATTCCTGGAGAAAATGACTTTTTCCTCTTCCCAGCTAAAGATGTAATATCTTGATAACGGATTGAAACATAAGCCTATATTATGCAGCCACCAGGAAAAACAAAGTCATAAAATTTTCTTTTAAGTGGGCAGACATGGAGAGTATCCTGCTGAGTGGAATGAGTCAGAAGGAGAGGGACAGGCAGAGAAGGATTGCGCTCATTTGAGGGATATAAAATACAAGCATATGTACGATTAATCACTAATTCTGGTGGAGAGTTAAGAACGGCTCCAAGAGAACATTCTGTTGTCATAACTTCCCAAAGTAATTTCTATTGTATTACCCAACAATTATATTTTTCTTGTAATTAAACATTTTTCACAGATAATAACACAATTGTTTTCTCTTCATTTGGAACTTTACTTTTGTCTTTATTGTCTCATTAACATCGCTTTTCTAGTGAGAAGGGTTACTTTAACAAAACCCTCAGTGTTTGGTTTGACAGCTACATTCATTTGGCTCCGAAATGCGTTTTTTTCAAGATGCTTAATATGAGTATTTTAAGGCTGCCTGTGCCTGAATTTCACAGCGAGGAGTGTGACGCAGTAGCGCAATGCTAGCAACACTTGCATGTGCTTGTTTCTGGTCCATTCGACTCACTTGGCGTGAAGCAGCCCTGAGCCGTGGGGGCAACAGAAGCCTGGAGGCTGCACAGAACCCTGGATGCGTCCACACCTTTCCCGTGAGTCTGATTACAGGTGACTGTCACTGTCACTGTCCTCCCGTTGTTCATCAATCTGCTCGAGCGGGCACCAATATGTTTTCGGCATATCGAATATGCCACAGGGAGCTTGCCCGGCTCTGCCATGTGGACAGGATACTCTCGGTAGCTTGCCGGGCACGCTGAGAGAGACGGAGAAGTCAAACTTGGGTTGGCCATGTGCAAGGCAAATGCCCTACCCGTTGTGCTGTCGCTCCAGCCCCTGAGTACAGGTACCTCACTTAAAAGGTTTTGTGGGCTCAGAAGGGTACGACAGCAGAGGTATTTGCTGTGCTTGTGTCTAACCTGGGTTCAATCCCCAGGGCCACATACAGTCCCCCAAGCAGTACCCAGCGCGACCCCTGAGCACAGAGGCAGGAGGAAGCCCTGAGCATGGCAACGCTCCAAACAGACACACGCAGTGACCTAGGGTTGATCAGTCACCGCCTCGTCCAGCTGAGAATCGGGCTGCCGAGATGAGCGGGAGTGGGATCCCAGGGAACTCAGCTCCAGTGCCACGGAAGAGAAGCTTTGGCCCCACTGTCTCCCAGCATCCCGGGACCCTCCTAGGGCCACACCCCGAGAGAAGACTCACCCGCAGGCCAGAGCTGGGCAGTCCTGCGAACTGGTCATTTCAGATGCAGGCCCCACAGCTGCCTTTGGGACACTTTCCCACGGGCTCGCGATTATCAGTTTGCAAATCACTGGCCTGCAAGACATTAAGGAAGAGGGTCAGACAGACAGAGACACAGCGGCGCAGGTAGGGCTGGCAGGGGCTGCCCACAGGGAGCCGCCCTCCCAGCCGCACCTGAGTCTTAGCTGGACACAGACTCCCCTTGGAGCCCCTGAGAGGGCTACCCCATCCATGCTCCCGAGGAGGAGCCAGACCTGACACCAGGGGGACAGAGGGATGAGGAGTAAGGGGAGACAGCATTCTCAAGGCTCTGATTCTTCATTATTTTAAACACAAAACCTATATTTTAATTTCCTCTTCCATATAGCGCAAGGGGGTAAGAGTATGTTGGTTTAGGTCCATTTTCCCGGGCGCACCTAACCGTGCTCAGCTTACTCCTGACTGTGCTCAAAGATCACTCCTTCAGGAATTGGGGTGGGGGGGCATACGGGGTGCCGGGGGTCTAATCTGACTTGCTTGCATGCAAGGCAGGCGCCTTAACCCCTACACTATCTCTTGACACCAGAGCAATTGATACATTGGCTAAATTGAAATTTAAATGAAATAAAGTACAATCAGAAAGTCAGCCTCACAGTTAAGTATTTTCTGGCAAAGTTCCCAGAGGACTCGCTGTTTGGTGGGGTCAGCATGGGGCACTCAGGGATGTGTCCTCTCTGGCCAGCTACTGTCCCCGTGCAGGGCCCACCAGCACCTCAGGAGACCCAAGGGTCTTGTGCCCGAGGACAGGGCTACACCACAGGCTACATCAAGGTCCAGCCCCTCATCAGCTTAATTTTTTTTAAGTCAAGAAGAATGACATAAAACCATGAAAATGTGGGATGAGCATCCAAGTTTGCTCCTGATTCTGATAGAAAATGACTTAATCTGAGGCCACTGGTTGGTGAGGACATGGGAAAGGGCCGTGCAGAGGGTGACAATTGAAATCCCGCATGCGCCATGGAATGAAGGTCCCTGCAAGGAATAAGAACAGAATTAACACACGATCAACACCAAGACCGTGTGTGGGTCTGAAGGGTATGAGAGCGTCAATTCTAAAGAACGTTTAAGGATATGAAAACACCAATTATGAAAGACATTTACCTCTCTGTGCTCCAGGCAGCCTTGCTGCTGCAGCGAGGGTGTAGGACCAAGCAAAATGGCCCACAGCAGGAGAGAGGGCAGAGAAGCTGTGGCCTGTCCACACACTTGACAAAGCACCACGCTGAAATATGGTGCTGGACGAGCAGGCTAGGGTGTTGCGCTGGGAGACCCTGCCAAAATATCATGACAAAATACTATGCTGAAATGCCACGGCAAGATGCCACGCCAGGACCATGCTCGGCTACCATGCCAGAATACCACGCTGGAATGCCACGTTGAACACCAGGCTGTAATTTCATGACAAGACGCCACTCCACTCTGCCATGGGAAAGATGAAATTGTGCTTCTGTGGACAAAACTTGATGGGGTTCGAGGTCATTATGGCCAGTGAAATGACTCAGAAGACAATTTCCAGGTGGACTCACTCCTACTTGGGATGTGAACTATGCAAACAGCAAAAATGACTCTGAACCACAGGCTGGAGGCTGGAGGCAGGGTGTGGGGGGAGGACGTCCCCGAGGAGGTGCTGGAACCTTGTCAGTGGCTGTGTCGAGGCTTATGCTGAGGGTGTGAAGCTGCACTCCAGGGATTTGGGCATCTTATAAACCGGGACCGGTGCAACTTGGAAAAGAAATATGACTTTATTACAACATGTTTGTATATGTGAATCGAGTAACTTCGGTCTAACTTCAGCTGCTTTTGCTAATTCTCATGGGGAAAATTCACATACAGATCATAACTTTTCGCCTCTTTCACTAGACAGTTTCTTGCAACTGAGACATAAGCCTCCAAGCCAGGGCCATTCTCAGACGTCAGTGCAAGAGTCGGACGAGGAATAAGGTGTGATTCATGGGCTCTGGAGACTCCGTTCCTGGGATCATTAGGACCTGAACAGCTTTTCAGGGACACCGTGGAAACCACCACTGCCCAGCCCACAGCCCACTGCCAACCCTCGGGATGCTTCAGAGGCGAGTTGGTCAGAATAGGCTGTGAAGGAGAAGAGCCCTTCCTCCTCTTCTCCCCGGTCAGAGCATGCGGGACCCCGGGGTGGAACCTGGGAGCACAGCTTGGGACCCAGGCCAGGGAATTTCCTCATGAGCAGCCTGGGCAGGGGAAGGCCAGGACGCTCCTAACCGGGGAGTCTGGGGTGTCTGGGGCCCCGGGCACAGGGGCAGAGCTTCTGTGCAGGGGAAGAGCTGCAGGACCGATGGGGACCCTGACAGAGCCTTTGGGCATGGCTGTACTGGCACCTTCTGTCCTCCTGTGGGCAGGAGCAAGTACTCGACGGAAAATAGAGTGTGGGTGAGGCAACATGTGGCAAGGGACACCGGCCCCTCACCGGGAGGCAAGGTGGTGGGCTGGATCAGGCTGGTCTCAACTTCTCCCCACCACCCCGTGCCTCTGCCTATGTTTGCAGAGCGGCCAGTGGAGGCCACTGTTGGTCCTGTGTGTGCGGGTGCAGGCCACCCAGCCGAAAGTGAGCTCCCTGTGCCCAGCTCTGAGTCTGGGTTGGCCTCCTTCCACCTGCATGGAAATAGCACCCCCCCTCCACCCATCACCCCAGCCGCAGGGCCTGTCACGGTTGCTCTCTCTTCTCGGGGTACCTCATCATAGTCTATATTCAAATAAGATAAAGGTAAGTATACATTTTCACCCGAAGACAAAGCAAGCCAATATAGCTCCATCTTTTGAGACACATTTTCGTGGTGAAGAGGACTAATCAGCGCTGGCCCCGCACACGCTGCTTCATCAGACCTTACTTGCAGATGGAGAAGAGGAATGTTGATTACTGAGTGGGAGGAACCTTCCATCCCGATTCAAGTTCCCTGGTGGAGGAAACCCAGGGTTTGCTCGGAGGAGATTCAATTAAACACAAACTTTGGGTGAGACTGTCTCCCAGTAAAAAGAGGGATGAATGCCCACCCCTGCCCCAAACCCGGCGGCCTCACTGCCCCTCCCGCCCCAACCAGTGGCAAGTTCCTGTGGACAGTCACTTGTGTACAAGAGTAAGATAACTCTTGCTCTGAGGGTTCTCCTGAGCAGAGGGAGGGCAGACGCCCGTTCTCTGCAAATTAACCTGATAATGAGCATACTCGCGAGCCTCCCGGGGCTCGGCACAGAAAAGTAACACATGCAGGGGTTTCCGAGGTGAATCAGTGGCCGAGGAGGCCCATGAGGAGACACAGCCTCGATCCCTCCTTTACTAATTGCTAATCGAATCCTAACACAGTAGGGCAATCTGAGGCACAGGAAGTAAACAAAGAGAGAGGACCCTCTGCGTATTATTAATTATGTCGGGTAAGCGGGAGGATCGGGCCCGAGGATTAGGGGACTCCGCCGGCTTCATTAGTCAGCTGCTGGGGAATTGCTCCAGTTCTAAAAATGACTTCTTAGGAGAAAAACTAACCATGACCTGTCCTTTGAAATCGGGAGCAACGGAAACTGTGCCAAGTTAGGAGTTTGGAGAGGTCCAGGGTGCTGGGACAAAGCTCCCACCAGCTCCCTGCCCGAGGGCTCTTCAGGAAGGGCACCTTCTGGCCCCTAAGGACAGGAGGTGGGCTGAAGGGGAAAGAGAGCGTTCCTGAACCCTGGCGTGGTGGGTGGGGTTGTGGTGGCTCGCCGGCAGAAGCACCTTCCCGTGAAGATTGTTGTGACGTGAAGATTGTTGTGACGTCTGTAACCACCTCAGCTGAAAGCTAAGTGAAACATGCCTTGTTTGGAGACCGAGCAGGCAGTGAGTAGGGGCCTGAGCCATTTACTCTGAGGTCCGGCTCCTCCACATTCATAAGGAGGAGACGGAACAGACTTCATCCAAGGTCCACGTCTTTTACTGTGCTAAACAGGCTGCCCTCCTCACCACAGCAGCCCTGCCAACGGGGTGAGGGGACCGGACGGGCTCCTAGACCAGTGGGGGGGGGGGGCTGGGGAGTGCTGTCTCTCAAGTCCCGCACTTCAGGGTCATTGCTGGACGCTCGCAAGAGTCTTGCATGGGTGACAGCAGATGCCACCGGCTCTGTCATCGACTGTCACTGCCCTGGCTTTGGGTTCGTCAGGCCCAAGCAGATGCATGAGCAGGGACAGGGGCTTAAGTGAAACCCGAGGGGCTGGTCAGCTGATTCCAGCGGGACACTGTCCAAGTCTATGTCCATCCCCTGCCACATCCGCACTGACTGCCCCAACTGCCCTGGACACACGGGGCAGCAGCAGAGCTGAAGCCAGTGGCCACATCCAGTCTCCCCTCAACTTTTCCTGCCGGGATCCCCTCGTCCTCCTCCTCTCCCCCCAGGGCTGTCCTCCCCCTTCCCTGCCAGGGGCCCCCTCTTCCCAGTGTCTGGGGTCCCCTTCCTCCCTTCAAAGTCCACTCCCAGGGTCCCTTTCCCCCCTGGGATCTCAGTGTGGCTGTGTTGGGGCTGAGAGGGGGCTTGGGGGAGGGCTGAAAGGATTCTCAGATGGAAGGAAGCGCAGGAAACGGGGTCAGGGGCAATGACTCTCGTGCTGTCCTGTGTCCTGGGCTGTGGGGGGTGGGCATGCTCCTGGCACCAGGCAGGAGTCCCCTGCACTGGCCCTACACAGGGACCCCCACAGCACTAACGGCTGGAAGGATACTGCACTCTGGGCCTTCACGCTGGCCCTCAGAGCCCGAGCAGGTTCAAAGCCGAATGAGCAATGTTCTCCATGGGGGCAACGCCACCGTGACCCCAAAAGGCTCGTCCAAGCTGCTGCTTGGAGGAGAAAATATTCCACTCACTTAGGGAGACAAAATCAATAAACATTAATCCAGCACGGCAGGGTGAGAAAGCTTCCAAATCAGCAATCATACAATTTCTCCAACACTTAATACTCTGCTGCTCTGAAAACAAAGCGAGACAGAAAGTTTCAGTGAGATAAGAAATGAAGAGCCAAGCTGAAATTTCATAAATGGGAGATGGAGCAAAATGTGTTTGGATGTCCTGAGCAGACTCAAAGGCAGAATAGGAATGACAGGGAAAATAATCATTGAACTTTAGATCAATCAACGGAGGTGATCCGATCTGAACAAACATGAGAAAAACAAACGCTGCAAAAACTGGAACCAAGTGTCAGAAGAGAGAGATTGACGCCCCATCACAGGCTTCGGAGAAGGCGCTTCGGGAGCGGGGTAGGAAAGGGAGGAAGAGCTGTCTTTAGGGCCCAGAATCTGGCCACCGCACCCGAGAGATGCCACCAGGGTAGACCAGAGCAGTCCTGCTGGCCCGCTGGGGGAGGCTGCTGGAAGCACCAAGCTGTAGAACCTGAAAAAGCAACTCATTCCGCCCCTCGGCCAGGGTCCGCTCACTGAGGGCTGACCTGCCCCCCAAATGCGTCCCCCTGAATGTGTCCCTGTGGATCCCTCCATGGTTCCTCCCCATGAATCCATCCCCTGAGTGGGGAGCACGATGCACCCAAAGCCCTGAGCACTTCCCTCCCCGTGGCTGTTTGCTGGTGTCCTTCGAGGCTCCCTCGTGCCCTCATGGCCCGTGTTTGTGGACAATTCCTCCCTTCTCGCTGGGACAGGAAATGCACCTGCAGACCCTGGTGCTGGGCGTTCACTGCCGGGTCCCTGAGGAGAGCAGCTCTCGAGAAACCCACGCATCTGTGTGTCTGTGCAGCTCGGCACCAGCCTTGGCCAAGTCTTGCCCGCACAGGCTCCCCTGGAGAACAGGAGGCTTCTGGACACTTTGGTGGGTCATACAGTGCTGGGCAAGCCTGGTGGGTCTCACGAGCACCCCTCCCCCACACCCCGGAGAGCTCAGGGCTTGGTTCCCAGCTCTTTGGTACCAGAGACCTCCACAGTGCTGGCTGCCAATCTGGGGACAGAGAGCTGCCATCACAGACCCCCAGCTCTGACCCTCCCAGGTTTCAGCCCAGCCGCCAGCCAGCACAGTGTGGACATGTGGGGTGCAGAAGAAGCTGTGGGCCTCCCGTGGCAGCCGAACTGGGCTTGAAACCAAAGGAGGATGATCCCTGCCCTAGGGGAGTTGACATACCCCAGCGAGTGTGTGGTTTCTTTTCTCTTTTTTAATTTTTAGACTGGAGCGATAGCACAGCGGTAGGGCATTTGCCTTGCACACAGCCAGCATGGCCGAGCCGGGTTCGATTCCTCTGCACCTCTCGGAGAGCCCGGCAAGCTACCAAGAGTATCTCGCCCGCATGGCAGAGCCTGGCAAGCTCCCCGTGATGTATTCGATATGCCAAACACAGTAACAACAAGTCTCATTATGGAGATGTTACTGGGCCTGCTCGAGCAAATCAATGAACAACGGGAGGACTGTGACTGTGACTGTGGAGCAATAGTACAGCGGGTAGGGCATTTGCCTTGCACACGGCTGACCTGGGTTCAATTCCCAGCATCTCATATGGTCCCCTGAGTACCCTCAGGAGTAATTCCTGAGTACAAATCCAGGAGGAACCCCTGAGCATTGCCAGATGTAACCCATAAAGGAAAAAAACCCAAGAATCTCACAAATTTCCCCCACCCTTATATGAAGAATGCCACTTTTCTCTAATAACAAGGGAGAAAGTACCAGAATAATTTAGTAAGGATTGGTTCTTTTCCCCTTTTAGGGTAAAATCAAAGTACCATTGTACCCCATTCTACTGCAAAGATTTCAATCAGAGCCTACTCAGCAAAGTCTCCAAAGACCATTTTTAGTTCAGCGTCTCTGTAAAAAGATTATAAATGCAAAGTAACTTGCAGATAGTCATTTGCTTTTTCATTATCCTGATGTGTTTGAGTTGTGAAAAAGAAAACAGTCATGTTAACACAAAACTATATCCTAAAGAATAGAGGTAAATAGAGTTGTGTGTTGGAAAGCAGTATGTGGTAAATACATGATAAATCATGCTCTGGAAAAATGAGACATTTTTATTTGGTGTTTTTCTCAATTGACAGGTAAAAACCTTTGCAATTTTTGGAGGAGTTTTGATAAAATAAGGCTAGTTTTTTTGGGTTAAAAATGAAAGAGAAAACATTCTAAAGTATATGGAAGCGGCATTTTTTTGGTTTCTTTTGCACTTGCTTTCGAACTCAGTAGGCTAGAACAGGCTGTGTGGGAATGTTTTGAGAACACTGGGTTTTAGGCAACTGTGGGAGTGGCCTCAAACTCTCACTTCTGACCCTCACTTTCCACAGTTTTTTTGTGTGTGTTCGTTTGTTTTATTTTGCTTTGTTTTTTGTCTGTGAAGATTGTTGCATTTCATTCTGGAGCCATTTAACCCAGAATATAAGAGAATACAAGCAAGTATGTTAGAAACAAAACAAATGTGTGACACTTTTGATAAGTAAGTGAGGTAGAATGTAAGAGATTGCATGGCCACAAAAGCGGCCACGTGCTCTAGGAAATTCTGTGGTGCTCTCTTCCGGGAGCTTTAGTTTATAGTCTCTGGGTCTTGGCCGTTGATGAGATTACATGGCGCTTGGGCTGTTGTGGGTGTGACTGCCGAGCTACTGGAAAACTGGGGAGCTGGGAGGGGGAGGCTCAGTCCCAATGTGAGTGGGCTTGGAGATCTCCAGTCACGGGTTCCTGTGTACCAGGGTTCTCCTGCTGGTCCACTCTCTAGTGAGGTTCATCCTGTCTTGGGTGAGGCTAGTTCTCTCTTGTGTGAGGTTGTCTGAGTGTGTGGAGAGTGACCTTGAGCGTGGTGGTGACTTTCCACAGTTGTGACATGGCGATAGTACTCTATTCTCTCCTCTGCTGGTTAGAAGAATGGAGGAAACAGGCCTTACCCTTGGATTTACAGTCATTTGTTTTGAGTTGTCCAAGTTACATTCAGAGAAGCCTTTATGGAGTCTCTGAACTCTCTATAATTCGACGTTCACTTGTATGCCTTCAATTAGAATCTAGAACTAAGACCAGGGATCTGGCACCCATGACTTCACAGACAAAACATTTTTGGTAGTTTTCAAAATTAGGTCATCTAACCTTCATTGTCATAGTGGTCCCTTCTCTATTCCAACTGCCCTGTTCCCCAGCCCTTGAGGCAGGCTTCCAATAATGGTTGTAAGGGATTACTCTGGATCGAAGATGTGTGCAGAAAAGCCAAACGTGATGGTTTCTCAGTATCTGTATTGAAAATGTAATGCCCAAAAGTAGAATGAGAGAGACAAATAAGAAAAGTGCCTGCATTGACTGAGGCTTGGGGGTGGTGTTGGTGGTGGTGGTGGGAGGGATACTGGGGATATTGGTTGTGGAAAATGTACACTGGTGGAGGGATGGATGTTGGAACATTGTATGACTTAAACCTGATCATAAAATCTTTGTAACTAAACCTCATGGGAAGGGGGGCGTTCTGATCCGTCCTTCACGCCCTACCGAGGCCACCAGTTGCCCCCCACGAGCGGC
>JAOXYA010126679.1:0-10364 GCA_028565675.1 Sorex palustris
GCGATAGTTGCCAATGTCATGGATGTCTCCTTTCTTGTATAGTAGTACAGTCCTGCTGGTTTTCCATTGGGATGGAAACTTGCATTCAGACAGGTAGTGTGTGAAGAGCCGAGACAGTGTATTGATGAGTACTGATGGCAGGTTCTTCAGGTGTTCAGGTCTGACTTTGTCTGGGCTGGGTGCTGTTTGCTTCTTTACCGATGAAATGGCATGTTGGATTTCAGAAGGGAGAACGTTGGGAACAACATATTCATCCAGTGGAATTTGGTATGTGGGCAGGTGGACATGGTTATCGACGAGATCTGAGTAGAAGTCATAGATAATCGTCTCCATTGCCCTTCTGGAAGATGTGATAGATTCATCAGGACATCGGAGGCCAGTCATCTTGGTCTTGTAGTTGGCGAAGGACAGGCGGGTGTTGTGAATGCTTTTCCCAGCTTCTGCCAGAACTGCTACTCCTCTCTCTTTGAGATCTTCCTTTATCGCTTCCTTCACTGCTTTGCGAACTCAGACATTCTCTTGCGGTTGCCTGAGGCTTGTGCCAAGAATATGGGTTATATCTCCTTAAGTCATATTTCCTCCCCCCTTAAGTCATTTAATATGAAAGTTTCCCATTTTATACATTCTTTCTATAAGAAGAGTTTGGTTGTCCTCTTTTTTGTTTTTAAGGAAAGAAGGTGTCCCATTTTTCAGAAACTACCTGATGTCTTAAATTATCTTTTTTTTTGAGTGTGTGTGTGTGTGTGTGTGTGTGTGTTTTGGTTTTGGATCACACCCTGTGGTGTTCAGGGCTTACTCCTGACATAGCGATCACTCCTAGTGTGGGGGACATGTTGGGATGCTGAGAAAGCAAGGCAAAACCTTACTCCCTATACTATCTGTCTGGGCCTTGAAGTTTTAAGTTCTCTTAGTTTACTATTGATGTTAGATATATTTAAACAATCCCAGAATATAGCATTAGTCTGCAATAATCTTTATGTATCTATCTTCATGATTAGTGGTATAACACAAGGTCTGGCAACCTTTTTCTATAAAGAGCCAGATACGAAGTAATTTAGGATTTGTAAGTTTCATTATTTCTATCAGTTACTAATTTTTGCCAGTGTAGCTCCAAAGCATTCACAGATTATAGGTAAATGAAAGACATTTACTATGTTCTAATAAATATTAATTTAGAAAGGCAGAGATGGGCTGAATTTGGCTCATGGACCATCGTTTTCCTCCACTATAAAAAGTGACTTTAGATTAACAGACTAGAAAACAGAGTTGCACGTGGCTCTATGTAATACATCTCTATGTGTACAGACAGACAGAGAGACAGACACATGCTCATATATATTTGCAATTTTGAATGTTCTCCTGTGAGAAGGATAGCACAGGGAAATAAAGGGCCCATTGGCTCACTTGTATGGTGCATTCCCCACTTACCTCCCCTGGCGAAGCCAATCATGATGTCAGCATTTCCCCGTCTGACTCTCTGGAAGCTCAGTGGGATCTCTTTGCTCCACATGTCCAAGGCCTTGGCCACTAACTGGTCCACCATGGCATGGGATAAGTCTACAGTATAGGAGATGATCCTGGCAGCAAACAAGAAACAATGCTTGGTTGCCTAGAAGGACAGTTTGCAAGTGCTGTGGATCCAGCTCAAGTAACCAAGCACAGGGCCAGACCCTGACCTCATTCTTGGCATAGAAACCACACTACTGAGTGGAGCCCAGTGGCCCCTGAGCATTTACCTGAGTGTCCCCTCTCCCTCACCAACATTTTTTTTTGGTGGATTGTATATCTGGCCATGCTCAGGGACCACTCCTAGTGGTGCTCAGGGCCACACAGTGATGGGGATGGAACCAGACCCCCGCCCTCCCAGCACACCCTCTGGTCCACTGAACTATCTCCTAACTCCCCACCTAATTTTTAAAAAAAATTTTTGGGTCATACCTGGCGATGCTCAGGGATTACTCTTGGTTCTGTACTCAGAAATTACTGATGGTGCTTGGAGAACCATATGGGATGCGGGGATCAAATCCGGGGTCAGCCAGGTACAAGGCAAATATTACCCACTGTATTATCACTCTAGTCCCCTCTACTTTTTTGAAGAAGAGGGTTCTATTGTTTTTGCTGAAACAAACCCAAACAAAACTAACCTGTAGGTCACCACTTTAGAACGCCATTTAGGTCTATCTGGGAAGAACGAATATTCTGCAACATCTGGCACTCCACACCTGGGCTTCTGCATTATTTCTATGATGTGAGGGTTTAGTATTCCAGTTATAGGCAGGCGAAAGAACTTTTGCATTATCTTGAGTCTCATTTCTAAACTGTTAGCATCTTTTGATTTTGAGTTAGATGGGTAAAATCTTACGAGATAGTCCTGTTGGGAAAAGAGTGAATTGGTCTATAATTCTTTCTTTATTATCTTCTTTTCATCATAGGAGTTTGCACATCTTTGCTTTGTATGGCTGTGAGTTCAAACAGTGGTTTGAAGATAGGATAGTCACATGGTCAGTGAACACAGCAAGAGATGGATTTATGAGAAAGGTTAGTCTTGACAAAGATGTACTGCCATTCCTTTCCATGAATGAGAATGCCTCCATTTCTCTGTTTATTATTATTATTATTTGCTTATTAGGTCCCACCCAGCAACACTCAGGGGTTTCTCCTGGCTCATGAACTCAGGAATAACTCATGGCAGTCTCCGGGGACCATATGGGATGCTGGTAATAAGACCCGGGTTGGCCGCATGCAAGGCAAATGCCCCACCTGCTGTGCTATCACTCCAGCCCCTCCATTTCTCTTTGATCTCATTAAATGTTGTGAGAACACCCTACAACCTTTATTTATTTATTTATTTATTTATTATTCAATATGCCTAAAACAATAACAATAACGGGTCTCATTCCCCTGACCCTGAAAGAGCCTCCAATAGTGCAGCATTGGGAAAGACAAGTAAGGAGAGGCTGCTAAAATCTCAGGGCTGGGACAAATGGAGATGTTACTGGTGTCTGCTCAAGTAAATAGATGGACAACAGGATGACAGTGATACAGTGATTATTATTATTATTATTATTTTAGCTATTTGGGTCATACCCAGTGATGCTCAGGTCTTATCCGGCTCTGCACTCAGGAATTACTCCTGGTGGTGCATGGGGGACCATATGGGATGCTGAGGAATTAAACCCAGGTTGACCACGTGCAAGGCAGATGCACTATAGCTCCGGCCCGTCCTACAGCCTTTATATAAAACAGATAGTCTGAAGAAACTGCTTAAGGCTTGTGAAGGCATCTCGAGAACAGTTGACACTCTTCCCTGGCACCAGAGGCCCTGTGGGCAGAGCAGAAGTCACCAGGTCCCTTTGAGATTTTCTGGAAATACGGTGTCAGTTGAGCTCAACCAGGTCTCAAAATTTTAGTTGTCAGGAAAAATATTGCAAAATCATTTAGTTTATTGTAACTTTTCTTCAGACAATGAAACCAAAATTTAAAGCAACAAACTGTTCTTTCTGGGACCACACGGAACATGGAAAGCAGAATTGGTCCTGAGTTTACTGATAGTCCTGTCACAGACTCGTGAACACCCTCCCTCCCCCACCCAAGCGTAGGGGTGGGTCTTCCAGGTCTATCCATGGGCAGTTGAGTCTCTGGAAATGTCTTTTTTTTTCATTTTCTTTTCTTTCTTTCTTTCTTTCTTTCTTTCTTTCTTTCTTTCTTTCTTTCTTTTTTTTTGGACCTTTGGGTCACAACCGGCAATGCTCAGGGGTTGCTCCTGCCTCTGCACTAAGGAATTACTCCTGAGGGAACAATATGAGATGCCCAGGATCAAGCCCGGGTTGGCCATATGCAAGGCCAACACCCTACCTGCTATACTGTTGCTCTAACCCTGCCTCTGGAATTTTATAAGAGGACCCAATTTTATAATTTTATAAGAGGACCCAAGTATCTGGATTTGATATGGCAGTCCGGTAGGCAAAATTGGAGGAAAGAGAAAGTGCACAAAATCAGATGGCAGCAGCTTCCCAAGAGCATCTGTGAAACCCTTTCTAGAGGTGATGGGTGCTGTACTAAGAACTCGACTCACTCCACTTAACCCTCTCACAAATAGCAGCATCACTCCCATTTGCATAGCAAGAACCTAGGCTCAGGGAAGTACAATTACTGCTACCAGGTTACAGTGTGAGGAAGGGAAAGAGCTACGTTTCACGTTTCACTTAGGTTCTAATTCCAAAGCAGATTTCATTAGAACAGCATAGAGGGCCACATACGAGATGCAGGTCACAAGTTGGCTCTCTTCTCTGCAGGATGAGGCAGACTGGGTGGGACTAACCCCTAGCTTCAGAGTTCAGCCAAAGGTGCTTGTCCAGTGACCGGAGCATGGTTTTGCTCTCATCCTGGTACCAGAGACTCTTTCAAGACAGCAACTAGTCATTGCTCAAGGAATTCCAAATCTACACACAAATAATGGTCCCTTTCAGAGTTAAAACATTTCAAAGAATTCCCTTTGAGAGAAACTTGTCTGAGCCCTTGAGATGACATTTCCTGTACCCCCTCCAACCTGAGTTAGTTAAAGGGTTAAAGGACTAGTAAAGGGACATTATTCTTGCAAGTCCCTCCTCCTGGAGGAGGTCTTACTAGCTGGGACCTGAGGAAACTGCTCTTTGGGAAGTTAAAAAAAAAACAGCCCAAGACAAATAATTTCATATGATTCAATCTGACAGGCCAGTAGACTTTCAAAAAGTTGAAGTTAATGTGAAATAAAACCTGTCTTTTCTTCTGCTTAACTTAAACTCAAAACTGAACTCTAAACATTCCGTTGTTTACACATAATCACTAACAATAGCGTATTAGAAAGAATGTTAGTTTTAAACTAGAAAAACTTGTCCTTGGCTCCGACCTCTATCATTTAGTAAGTCAATGAGCTAAAGTTTGGCTTCTATTTCAAGGATAGAACTAAGGATTTATTGACATTAGGTGTGTGAAGTATCTTCTAGTCTGTAATTGTGATAGTCCTGAGTTATTATTGTTGGCACTTCATTTATCCCTTAGAATGATTTGTGGGGCATAAAGTACATTACATTCTTATTTCTGTTGGCTGAATACAAAAGAAAACGAGTTTTCTGCCTTGTACATCTTCATCAGCTGGCATTTGGGAAGCTGTAACCTTTTTTTTTTTTTTTTTGCGGTGGTCACAGGCTATGCTCAGGGGTGACTTCTTGCTCTTCCCTCGGGAATTACTCCTGATGGTACTCAGGGGACCATATGGGATGCCAGGGATCAAACCCAGGTTGGAAATCATGCAAGGCAAACACCTTCCCTGCTGTCCTAAGGCTCCCAGGCTGGGAAACTGTAATCTTGACTTTGTCTTTCTCATTATTTTTCTCCTTGCTCATTTCAAGCCCCTCCATTAGAAGACCTTCTCATTTTAAGAGGCTGACCTCTAACTTTTTTGAAAAAGATGTCTAGTTTCCATAAATAGTAGCAGTCAATACTTAAGTTTATGATGAACCAGTGTTACGGTCAGGCATTCAGTGCTGTAACAACACCAATGATAGTGGTGGATCCCAGATCCCATTATTATCTACAAGTTAGAAATGTGAAGCTCAGAGAAGGCGAAAATCATTCTGATGTTCACCTATGGTGAGTGGGGCAGGTTCTAATAGCTATGTGACTACCTCACGTGTGGCCTCTCTGAGCAGAGGGGTCCCGGTTGAGTAGGGTGATGACGTACCTGGGCCAGCTCCTTCTGCTGCTCACTCCTGCCTCCTGCATCATGGGTCTGTGGCAGAGGAAGGGCCAGGCTACCAGGGAACAGGCACAGGGCCCACAGCGTGGCCAGCTGCATCGCTGCCATCCAGAGGAGGTTGTCCGGACCTGGGGTCTGTCTAGTGTTCTCTGCCAGAGGCTCGAGACATTTATAGCATGTCTCAGCCCTCCGTGTGCAAATAGGTGACTCATTTGAATGTTTTCTTTCTCTTTAATATCTACAGAACCTTAAAAGTGCGTGTTATTTTTCATTAATGACAACGAGGAAGTATTAAGTCCTTATTGGCAGGAAGCACATAATGTATTTGTCTTTCAAAAGATTCCCACCCCTGTCCGCTGCACAGATCTAACCCAGAGAAAACATCTACTGGACAAAGTCAGGTTTCGCAGATAGACTGTCTCAACTTAAAATCTGGAGGGGTGTCATCAGTCAGGACACTGTGTATCGTGTCTGAAATGAGCTTTCAAATTTGAAAAGCATTGAAGAGTGCATAAAACAAACACAGTCAGACATTATGAAGCAAACGTTCTGTACCGGTCACCTAAGTCAGAGCTAGAGCACTGCCCACACCCTATAGCTCTATAGAGGGAAAAGAGGTGCCAGGTGGCCGGAACCACTGGGCTGGGCCGGATCCGTTGCCAGCATGAAGCTGGAGCCTGACTCCTCACCTCTCAGTCCTTTGCAGAGCCCAGAGAATTCCTCTCCTCAAGGCTTCTGTTAAACAGATGATTTCTTGGATTGGAGACATAGTATGGGGGTCAGGCACTTGTCTTGCTCACAGCCAACCCAGGTTTGAGCCTCTGTACTACCTATGGTCCCCTGAGCATAGCCAGGAGTGATCCCTGAGCACAGAGCCAGGAGTAAGCCCTGAGTCAGCCAAGTGTAGCCAAAACACCAAAACAGAAACCCAGAGGATTTTTCTTAGAGGTCAGTACTGCTCCTCTTCTTACATTTCATGGCAAAACAAAACAAAACAAAACAAAACAAAAAAACCCTTCCAGCCTGGGCTTGATTATTCATCTAACCTAGTTATTATATTTCACTGATGTGTAGTAGTATATTTTCCCAGAACTACACCTCTGACTTGAAGCTCACGCCATCTAATCTTTCGGTTCCAATCACCCTGGCCAAGGCTGACCAGCCACGGGGAGTAGTGGTTTGGGCCACAGCGCACGTAACTGGAATCTCAGACCCATAATCTGGAGGTTATACTGCAATGACTCCATTCCTACCAAAGAGGAAACTGGAGCCCATATGACACATTGAACTGATTTCCTTAAAGTCACACAGTGTACTTTAACTGCCCAAGACCCACCTCAGTGCCTTCCCCACTATCACATCATACTGTTCGTTTATTTTGTTGTTACATTTCCTGGTGAGCATCGTGACTTTCAAATATTACGCATCGTGAGAAATATTTCAGATTAATGGGAGCTGAGCATTATAATCATTCTGTTATCTCCTAAACCATCTGGTGACAGGGGACGTATGTGTTATCAGAGGTGCAAAGCTTCAGAACGCTACTTACAAATTTTCTCTTCATAGCAGAGAAGCTTTTGAATCCTGTGTGATCACCGTCCAATATATTCGTGGTATCTTTAGTCATGTCTGGGGGACAATAGATATTTCAAGAATAAGTAAACCATTGTTTTAGTTATTTTGGTTTGGGAGCTATACCCAGGGTTGCTCAGGGCTTACTCCTGGCTCTGTGCTCAGGGATCAATCCTGGTGGGGCTTGGGGAGGCAGGGATAGAACCTAGGTTGGCAGCATGAAAGTTTGAAGAACTTGCTTTCATTTGGGGTATAAGTAAGGCTTCCCGAGTTTTTAACGTATTCTGTAGATGTGACTTGAGCAGTATGTCTTCACCTGGTCATTTCACCCAGACAACTTTCCCAGCAGACTGAGATTTCCCTCAACGAAGCCAAAAGCTGCCCATTTCCCATCCTGGGTTCCTCCTCTCATTACAGAATTGCCCACACCCCAAGTCTGCCCCTCAGCATGGACTGGCCTGAATGGTGTCACATTTCCAGACATTGCAAACACAATAACAATATAGTCTTGTAAAGTAGAACCCTAAGGTCCTTTTGTCCTCAGGGACCTGGGTTTGGTACATGTCACAAGCCGGACAGAGCATGTTGACCTGAGGAGTCAAAGGGAAGTTCCCGAAAGGCTGTCACTAGTGGGGCTGGGGGTGTGATGGGAGAGGTTTGGGTAGCCCCACGGTCCTACCACCCTTCTCAGCTCCTCTAGGGTGTGAGCAAGCCTGGCCCCGTTTGTGGCCAGGGAGTTGGCTCCTTGTTGCCCGGGCATGTATCAGTACAAGGCAGTGGAGAGGGCATGGGATTGGGAGTTTGAACTGTTGACTCAAAAGTAGTTTATCTTCTGGACAGCACACTCAACTGCCTCCTGCCTGTCTCCTCACATTTGAAGCAGGTTTAGAGAGGGGTCCTACAAGTCTCTTGTTTCCAGTTCTCTGGGTCCCTCCACCCTCAAAGTACCCCTAATCTAGAAGAAAAGTCTGACAGTGCAACTAACTACCCTAAGGAATGCCGCAGGATCTAGCAACTCTGAACTCCCTGAGCGGCCAATGCAGTATCCAGCCAGTGTGAGTGTTCCCCAAACCGTGAGCTGTCCAGTCAGGGAGTCCACACTTGCCGTCTGTACCCATGCACAGATGGCACAAAGCTCAGGAAGGGCAGGCCGAGAAACTCCACCTGCTGCTAGTGAGGGAGCGTCCTGAGAGCTCTGAGGGGAAGGAGAGAAGGACCCCGAGCTTAGCGCAATATTCTTTGTTCACATGCGCGTGGGCCTGCATGTGTGAAGCCACAAGTTCAATCCCTGGCACTATCTCTCCCTACCAGGGGGCATCCATACCCTGCTGGTTTGCTCCTTGGTGGAAGCGTGTGATCTGAAGCCACAGGTGCGTGAACCCAGGACACTTCGACAGGCGCCTGCAGGAGAAGGCTGGAGCAAGAGGAGAGGAAACTGCTCCTTCTCGCCTCCAGACTCTTGCACCTGCCCCTGCAGGGCAGATGCTTACCTGTGAGACCTTAGAGACGGAGGGGGAGGGGGGCTGCTGATGCAGGAAGGCTGGAACAGATGCTCTCCTTCTGAGAACACCATTCGCAGCCTCTGTGGTCTGAAAGCCCGGGCCAGGAAATGGGACATGGAGGCGAGGGAAATGAAATTGATCTTTGAGACAAAAGATTAGGAACTTCCTATTTTTTTTGTCATCTCAGGAAGCATTAAAATCAAGTCTCAATTCAGAGCAGCGGTCAAGGGGAGGGTACCGACAAGTGAGGGAACAGGTGGCAGTGGGGTGAGAGACCTGGGCTGGGGGAAACGGCAGGGCCGGGAGGATGGGTTGGGAGTGGTGCCCATCCGGCAGCCACATGCAGAGGTTGCTTCCTCTTCTGGATCTGGTGGGCCCCTTAGACCTGCCCGAGGGTGTGCCACCCCTGCTGTCACTGGGATGACCTGTGGAACGTCTGCACTGACGTGGACAGCAGCTCTGCAAAGGCGACAAGGGAGAGTCCTGGTGAGGAAATGGAACTTCCTCTGCCAGCGACTTCTCTGATTGGAGTGGTGCTGTGGGGGCGACTACCAGGACTGTGATCCAGCACTCAGGAAGAAGGTCCAGCTTCCCAGGGGAGTGCCCACCCAGGGAGGTCAAGGCCCAGCTGAGTCCCAGGAAGTGGCCAGCCAGGTTGCCCTCCGCTGGGGCCTCTGCTGAGAAACAGCCTGTGTGTGCTGTGTGAGGAGGGCAGGCGAGTCAGGGCTCTGTTCCAGAGGCCGCAGGTCTCCCAAGGAATTCCTGCCAGGGCCAGTCAGAGTGGGCATGAGCAATCCCTGCGAAGGAGGAAACCATGAATACTCAGGGCAGAAACCTCAAACACAACCAGAACAAAGGCTGCGGTTCCAGGAAGAGGGAGAGCCACCAACTTTCTCTCCCGGGAAGGATAAAAGCCACTTCTTTAGTCAGAATCCAGAGGTCAGTATTATTTTATTGAACTACAAAGAGCAATTCCTATACAAAAGACTATAAATACCAGCCAGCAGTGAAGGAGTCCCTGACAGCAAGTTGCCCTGTTCCCAGCTACTTGATCCCTCCATTCTCTCCTGCCAAATCTCTCAATCTCGCTCTAGTCCCATCTATTTCAGTCAGCCTTCAGGGACATCCCTAGACAGCTGACAGTTGACTGATAAGCTGACACTGATTGATGAAGCTGACAGTGATTGAGGAAGCTGACAGCTGACTGACAGAGCTGACAGTGACTGAGGGAGCTGAAGCTGATAGGGCTGACAGTGACTGACGGAGTTGACAGCTGGCTGACAGTGACTGACGGAGCTGACAGTGACTGAGGGAGCTGACAGCTGACTGACAGAGCTATCAGTGACTGAGGGAGCTGTCAGTTGACTGAGGGAGCTGACAGTGACTGAGGGAGCTGACAGCTGACTGACGGAGCTATCAGTGACTGAGGGAGCTGACAGTGACTGAGGAAGCTGACAGCTGACTGACAGAGCTGATAGTGACTGAGGGAGCTGAAGCTGATAGGGCTGACAGTGACTGACGGAGTTGACAGCTGGCTGACAGTGACTGACGGA
>JAOXYA010126690.1:0-10363 GCA_028565675.1 Sorex palustris
TGGCTCTGCACTCAGGAATTACTCCTGGCGGTGCTCAGGGGACCATATGGGATGCTGGGGATCGAACCCGGGTCGGCAGCGTGCAAGGCAAACACCCTACTGCTGTGCTATCACTCCAGCCCCCAATATGCTCATTTTCAATTGAGAGTTATGAGTGGGTGTTGAATCTTATGAATACTTTTTCTTGTTTAATTTACTTTTTTGTTTTGATTTTGGGATAAGGTGTTTGTTTGCTTTGCAAACAAACCTGGGTTTGATCCCTGGCCTCTCCTCTGGCCCCTGAGCACCACCAGGAGTAATTCCCGAGTGCAGAACTGGATGATGCCCCAAAACAAAAAAAATAGGCAGGCGCACTCATTGTTTGTGAGGGGGTTTATTAGGACTATTCCTCAGTACTTGGCTGAATCATGTGGTATGAGGGAAATCGTAGTTGGTCTTGCACATGCTTTGTACTACTCAGACTATCTTCCCAGTTCTCAGACAGTATATTTTGGAGCTAGCATTTTTTTTTTTTTTTTTTTTTTTGGTTTTGGTCTACCTGGAGGTGCTCAGGACTTACTCCTGGCTCTGTTAGGGCTTGGGGGAACGTATGTGGTGCTGGGGATGAAACTCAGGTCAGCTGCATGCAAGGCCAATGATTAATGCTGTACTGTCTCTCTGGCCCGATCTGGTCTTCATTTGTCTATGTAGTTCCTCCTATTTGTCCTCTCCTTTAACTTTTTAAAAACATTTTCTCAAATGGTCCTCTCTTATCATGTGAGGATGCTGTAGTTATTTTTAATTGTCCTTTCCCTTTAACTTCATGCTGTAATTGACTGTTTTACACCTTATTTTGAGACAGTCGCAGCCTTCTGATTCTGTCATTATCACCTGACTCAAGGTTTTTTTTTTTAATTCGTTCGTTTTTTTGGGGGGGGGGGCACACCTGGTGATGCTCAGGGGTGGCTCCTAGGTCTCCACTCAGGAATCACTCCTGGTAGCATTTCCTGGGGGAATCATATAGAATACAGAGGATTGAACCTGGGTCGGCTACATGCAAGGCAAGTGCCCTACCCACTGTACTCTTGCTCTGACCCCGACTCAAGTTATTAAGGACTTTTTTTCAGCACTTGTCAAACAGATCTGGTGGTGTTGAACATTAGCTTTTGTTTGTTAGGCTTGGGAAGCTGGGATTTCTCCTTCATCCATGAAGGAGAGGTTTTTTTTTCTTTTGGATCACACCCGGCAATGCTCAGGTGTTACTCCTGGCTCTGCACTCAGGAATCACTCCTGGCGGTGCTTGAGGGACCATATGGGATGCTGGGTCGTGTGCAAGGCAAACGCCCTACCTGCTGTGCTATTGCTCCAGCCCCAAGAATGAGAGTTTTGCAGGGTAGTTTATCCTTTTTTTTTTTCACTCAAGAATTACTCCTGGCGGTGCTCAGGGGACCATATGGGATGCTGGGAATCGAACCCGGGTCGGCTGCATGCAAGGCAAACACCCTACCCGCTGTGTTATCGCTCCAGTTTCAGGGTAGTTTATTCTTGACTGATAGTTTACATCTTTTAGTATTTTGAATGTTATTCTGCTCTCCTGGTCTTCAGAATTTGGCTGAAAAAAAAAATCACTGAGAACTTGCACATTTTTCTTGCCTAGCAGACTTTACCATGTTATCCTTTTCTTTGAATTTTGACAATATTTTTTTATTGGTGTAGAAATAATACAGGGGTTAGGATTTGTCTTGTGTGCAGCCAACTCTCATTTGAGCCTTGAACTCCATGGCTCCCTGAGCACTGTTGGCAGACATCTCTGGGCACTGGCAGGTGTGACCACACCAAATCACCCCACCACTACCTCCAATAAAAATTTAAAAAATATTTTTCATTGTTGAGGTACCATGCTTTACAGAAGTACTGTTGTCCGTTTGGACCAGGTTTGGACCATGTCCACCATCGTTGTGCCAGTATCCCCCCACTACTGCCCCAGAATCCTTTGGTCTCTGCCCTTCAATTAGGCAGACTCCGTTCTGTAGGCAGAACTTCAAGTTTCCTTCCCCTCCCTTTCTTTCCTTTCCTCTTCTTTTTTTTTTGGAGCACACCCAGCGATGGTCAGGGGTTACTCCTAGCTCTGTGCTCAGGATCACTCCTGGCAGTGCTCTTAGGGCACCATATGGAATGCTGGGGACCAAACCTGGGTCAGCTGTGTGCAGGGCAAGTGTCCTACCAAACCTGGGTCAGCTGTGTGCAGGGCAAGTGTCCTACCTGCTGTGCTATTGCTCCAGCCCCTGTTTTTGCTTTTCATTGTCTATGATGTTTGGCTATTTTGGGGAACAGTTTCACTACTATGTTGTTTGGTGCCAGTTTCTGCGTGGAGAACGGCGTGCTGTTGGTTCATACTGCGTGTAGTTCCTTATCTGTGTTTGGGAAATGGGCAGCAGTTATTTCTTCAGGTGCTCCCTCTGCTCCCTTGTCTAGCTCTTTGGCTCCTAGTATCCCATCCACCACAATTCTTGTGCCCTTTCCTAGTGATACCTGATAGTTCTTATATAGCTTCTTCACTTTTTCCCCCATTGTTTTCTAAATCTCTCTTCTCTCTTCTACTTGAATACTTCTAGATTTCTATCTTCAACCTCATTAATTTTTTCTTCCATGAGATCTATTTTATTTCTTATACTTTTGGTGTGAATTTCCATTTGTTGAATTCTTCCCACTCAGGATCTATTTTCTTTTTTTGTTTGTTTCCTGTGGCGTTCTCGACTCCCAGTTTCTTGGTGAAGTGCTTTCTGCTGTTTCCTCCTTTTGCCTACTGAGTTGCTTGTGTTTTCTTACGGTTTGAATTTAGCCTTTATGACAGATGCTTTGAATTCTCTTTTAAAATCTCAGAATTCTGTGGTTGTTGTTGTTGTTTGTTTGTTTGGGGGCCACAGCCGGTGATGCTCACTCCTGGCTCTGCACTCCGGGATCATTCCTGGCCGGCTCCGGGGACCGCACAGGATATTGGAGCAGGATCCTGGTTTGGCCTTGTGCAAGGAGAGCACACTACGCACCGTACTGCATCCCTGGCCCCTGAAATTCTGTTTTCACGTTTCCTTCCTGCGTATTTGATGTGCTCTTCTGTGGCGCTGTGCCTCTGACAGTCCGGGGTTCGATGCGCGCCTCGGCCGGTCGCTTGGTCGTCTGTGTCGTTATGCGCCTCTCTCCCAGTAGGTGGCACTGTGGCCTCAGCTTTCCTCCCCCGGGCCTGTGCCTGCGCAGCCCGTGGGGAGGGGGAGCGGGAAGGAGCCCCGGGAGGCCGGACCTGGGGTTACAGCCACTTTGTAACCCCTCCTGGCCGCAGCTGCACACGCGGTGCTCCAGGTGCTGTGCCTCTCGGCCGCGCGTCTAGCCCCGTGGGCCCGAGCCGAGAGGGGCGGAGGGTTCCCGTCCCACTCGCTGGCAGCCCGAGGTGGCACTCAGCACCGCCCCCGCCCTCCCAGGAAGCTTGGTGGCCCCCCTGTCCCTCTGGTCCTGGCCTCTGGACCCCTCCCGCCGCAGACACTCAGGGCTGGGGCTCCCCAGGCCGGGCCTGGGAGCTGTCGGCGAGGGACGAGCTGCTGCGTGGGTGCCGGATCACTTCGGGCCGTTTCTGTCATTTCCCCGCCTTGATTCCTTTGGCCCTTTGCCATTTTATTCTCTCCCTGAACTTAGCAATAATGGCCAAACCTGATCCTCAACTTTGTTTTGAGAGGCGCCTATCTTTGCCGCAGGAGTTTCATGGAGTTGATAATTTTGGAGTCTTTCGGGTTTGGTTTTGTTTCTTGTTTGGGGGCCACCCTGGGCGATGCTCAGAGGTTACAACTCCTGACTCTGTGCTCAGGGATCACCTGTGGTATTGCCTGGGGGACCGTGTTGGATGCTGGGGATAGAGTGAGGGTCAGCCACATTCAAGGAAGTGCCTTTCCCACTGTATTATCGCTTTGACCCATTTATTCATTTTTTATTTTGTCCACACCCCGTGTAGCTTGGGCCTACTTCTGACTCTCTGCTCAGGGGAACCATATGGGTGCCGGGATGAACCTGGGTCGGCCGTTTGCAAAGCAAATGCCCTACCCGCTGTACTATCGCGCTGCACTTGATGGAGTTTTAAACTGTTGTCCTCCCTCCCCTCCTGGTGTGGTTCATAGAGGGGACCAGTCCATGGCCGCGGTGCCCTCACAGTTGGCTGGCAGTGTCTGGGGCTCACACTGACCGTGGGGCTTGCTCATTTGTGGGGTTCCCTGTGCGTCACATGTGTGGGGAAGGTGCTTGCTGGTGACGTGGAGATCATCCTGGTGGGACCGGGGATTCTCCTTGGCTCGGGGGGCAGTGCTGGGTACCGGATTCACAGCTGTGTACCTACAAGGAAGGTATGTCCTCACCTGAGCCACACCCCCAGGCCCTGACATGATCTTTTGGAATTGTTTGGAATAAAGCTTACTTGAGTTTATTTATAGGCATGGCTTTATTAAATGACCCTTAACCTGATCCCTCATTTATTATTATTTTTTTTGTGTGGGTGGAGCTCTCAAGGGCTGGTCAGGGGCTGCAGGTGATTCTCAGTCGCTTGGGCTGGATGGTTCAGCGCTTGGGCCTAGTGATGGGATGGGGCGCCCGGGCCATATCTGGCAGTGCTCAGGAGGTCCGTGGTTCCAGGGATGGGGCCTGGGACCTGTGTGCCTGTGAAGCATCTCCCCAGCCTCTGCTATGTGAAAAGTAGTATTGGGGTCTGAAAGAGCCATAGGACAGGGATTAAGGCACTTGGCCTGCCTGCAGCCAAGCCCAGCTTGACCCCTGGCATTGCACATGGCCTCCCGGACACCCTCAGGCGGGATCCCTGACCACAGACCTAGGAGTCAGCCTTGAGCACCGCTGGATGTGACCCCCAAACAAAAACAAAGAAGACCTGGATGTTTAATAATAATGAGAAGTCTCAAGACCCAAGGTGTGTGTGTGGGAATTAATCATCCAGTACTACAGAGCTGTAGAGGGAAAGTAAATAGGAAACACTTTGGTTGTTTGTTTGGGTCACACCAGCTCTGCCCCTGGCTGCTGCCTGGGGTTCTCCTCTAGTGGTGCTCGGGACAGTGCCGTGCCAGGATTGAATCTGGGCCTCCCCTATGTGAAACATGCTTATCAGTCATTTGAGTTAACACCGTGCTCCTCTTTCTTTTGGGGGGTAGGGGAACACTCAACAGTGCTCAGGGCTTACTCCTGGCTCTGTGCTCAGGGGTCGTGCCTTGCGATGCTGGGAGGACTCTGCATGGCTCTGGGGATTGGACGGGGGTCAGCCACACTTAAGGCCTTCCCTGCTGTGGTGTCGCTCCAGCCCCTGAGACGCGTTGCTCTCTCCTCAGCCTCTGCGGCCGTGGGAATGCGGAGGCTCCTTGCAGCTCTCGTGCCCCTAGGTTGACTCTTCTGAAACTCTCTCCTCTCAGGATACCTCTTACCTCTTCATCACCGGCCCTGACGTTGTGAAGTCTGTCACCAACGAGAATGTCACCCAGGAGGAACTCGGTGGTGCCAGGACCCACACTACCATGTCAGGTTGGAGGCTTCAAGGCCCACTCACTCTTTTCCTCCTTCCTTTATTTTTACTTTAGTTTTAACTTTGCTTAAACACCAAAAGTTGCTTGTGATACAGTTGTTTCAGGTACTCAGTGTTCCAACACCAATCTCATCACCCATGTGACCTTCCCTCCACCACTCCCCTGCCCTCTGGACTGGCACAAAATGTGGATTTTATATTTGCTTGATGCAGCAAAATGGCAAATGAAGTTACTGAAAAATAGAAAATTTAAAGATTGTTATGCCCCACAGTGGGGTTATTAAAGCCCTTGTCTGAGGATTTCTGCGTGTCTGTTGCTGGCTGCGCCTTCTCTGTCTCTGCTTTGGCTTCCTGAACGTAGTGAGCTTCTGCGCTACGTTCCCGTCTCACTTGCTGTGCTCCTGCTGGGCTGAGCGTTTTGTGGAGTTTGGAGGTGTCACGTGCCGTGTCTGCAGCTGCGTGCCCCAGGAGCTGGGGAATGGGGGCAGTTCTCTGCCATGGCATCTCTAGGGATCACTGTAAAGTTGTGAAGCTGGGCTGTTTATGTGGCAGAGGCTGTGCTGTGTGGTTGCGGCTGCCCCGTGCACCACTGGTAGTGATTCCTGAGTGCCGAGCCACTGGGCACTTGAGCACCACTGGGTGTGGCCCCCAAACCAAACCAAACAAGATTTCCAGGAGGTGCCGGATGTCCATCATCATAATGTCTTTAAGGCATTGCAAGCTGCTTGTTTAATTGTCACCATTTTTTTTTGTTTTTTTGAGGGAAACCCACACTTGGCTGTTCAGGGCTTACTCCTGGCTCTGTGCTCAGGGTACTGGCAAGGCCCCTTGGTAGAGTCCTCATCTCCCTTCTGCCCTCGCCCTCTGTACTGTTGCTGAGTACCATGGCATGCACTTGTATTTGCATTTTGTCTGACTTTCCTGAGAGGTGATGGGCACACGGGGGCCGTTCTCCATGCAGTGCTGCCTGGGGCTTCTGCCCTGCTGGAACTGACACTCTGGGTTGGGGTCAGGCTGGACAGCAGTGCCGAGAGTGTCAGTGGTTACCGGGATAAGCCGAGAGCGACGTGGGGCTGGCGTGTTCTACAGAGGGCCTCAGGCCAGCACCTTCGAGCAAACCTGAGCACGGAAGTGCCCGTCATGGAGTGGCGCGTGAGAACAGAGGACGAGGGCTGCGTGGTCGGAGCATCCCGAGAGCGGGACATCCTCGCTGACCCCTGTGAGGCCACATATTCGGGCTGACTGGTGCTCTGATCCCTTGTGTTCTCCCATCTCCACAGGCGTGGCCCACAGAGCTTTTGAGAACGACATTGATGCCCTGTGCAACCTCCGGGAGTTCTTCAACTACCTTCCGCTCAGTAGCCAGGACCCGGCTCCCGTCCGTGAGTGCCACGACCCCAGGTGGGCACCGCTGCTGCCCTAGGACCGCGGGGTCTGGCCCTTCGTGTGACTTCACGCTCCCAGTGTGCCTGGGACGGTGGCATGTCCCGGTGCAGGGAACAAAGATGATTTCAGGACTACATCCTTCCACTTGATTTCGGGTTTGGGGGCCACGCCTGGCAGGACTCAGGGCTTTCTCCTGCCTCTGCTCAGGGATCCCTCTTGGTGGGCACGGGACAACCTTAGATAGGTGCTGGGGGGTCAAGCTGGGTCATCCGCTTGCTAGGCAAATGCTTTACATGCTGTGCATCTCTCTGGACCTCTAATTTCTGATCAGTAGCTTGGGAATTACGAGGGACAAAAAAAAGTGTTTTTGTATTTTCCTTTTTCCAAGAGAGGCTTGAATTGTCCAGAATTGGAGGTGGCAGTTTTTTGGTCTTGACATGAAATGAATGTGACTGGGTTTGGAGCGATAGCATAGTGGGTAGGGTGTTTGCCTTGCACGTGGCCGACCCTGGTTCGATTCCCAGCATTCCATGTGGTCCCCTGAGCACTGCCGGGAGTAATTCCTGAGTGCAGAGCAGGAGTGATACCTGTGCATCGCTGGGTATGACCCGAAAAGCCAAAAAAAAACAAGAAAAAAAAGAAAGGAATGTGACCCGGTGCAGACAGCTGGCGCTGTAGGTAATTTGCTCGGCACCCCTGCGGTAACCAGGGCTGCAGGCTGCGTCCTACTCTGGGGGCAGCCACTGATATGTGCCTCTCAGAGGGAGCCTGAGGTTCTCCAGTTTCCTCAGACGCCGCTTTTTTTCTGCTCATTTTCGTTTCCTCTCCAAAGTGGAAAGCACTGGCTTAGCTTGACTTTCTGCTGCCGATGGGAACCGGAATGTGATCACTCAGGAAGCTGTTTTCTGACACTTCCTTGTGGGATGGACCTGGGCTCCCACCGAAGGGTCCTGTCTGGAATGCTCTGGAGACCAATGTCCCGGCACCCACTGTTGGCCTCTGGGGACATGATCACTGCGTGGACTCACAAAAGGTTGGGGGGTCACAAGGCCCAGCAGTGACACCAGCCCCCCACCCCGCCTTTCTGAGCATCTGAGCTGTTTGGGGCACTGAAAAGTGTCTTCAGCGTAACTTTAAGGTTCTAATTTATTTTTCTTGACTCAGGAGGTTAGATTGAGACCTTCCGGGAAGGGCCTTGATGGGTATAATTCCTTTTTTTATTTTTTTGGGGGGTCACACCCAGCGATGCTCAGGGGTTTCTCCTGGCTCTGTGCTCAGGAATTACTCCTGGCGGTGCTTGGAGGATCATATGGGATGCTGGGAATCGAACCCGGGTGGGCCGCATGCAAGGCAAACGCCCTACCAATTGTACTATCGCTCCAGCCCAGGGTATAATACTTCTAATATACCTGACGGTCCTGAGAACATAGCAGGGGACACTCCTGGCGGGGCTTGGGGAACTGTATGGGGCGTGAGGGATTGAACCCAGGTCAGCGGCATACTATCTCTTTAGCTCCACATAGGACATTTTAGGGGGGGGGGGTGTTGATCCCAGGCTTAGATTTGGTTTGATTAGTGGCAGCAAAGGGTGTTATACAGTGTATGACCAAAACGCCACACGATCAGCTTTGAAACTCTGTATCTCATGGTTTTTTTTTTTTTCATTAAAAAACAAAGGGATTTATAGAAGGACCCCTGTGTAAGTCCAGCAGGGACACAAGGACCCGCCCGCCCCCCGGCTTCCAGCTTCTTTTCCGGTGTTGATTGTATCTTTTTCTTTCCAAAGTGACCGTCTGGTTCCTGAGCTTGACACGATTGTCCCTTTGGAGTCTACCAAAGCCTATGACATGGTGGACATCATACACTCCGTAAGTGCCATCCCCCCGCCCTGCCCCCAGCATCCCTTCTCTTCTGCTTACCTGGTGCGTCCGTGGTCACTGTGTTTTGTTCTGGTGACAAGTGCTGGCCCTGGAGTCTTCACACAAGCCACGTGGGGGAACACGGGTGGGCGTAATGCCGAGTTCGAAGCCAGACCACGCTGGCTGGTGCCGCCCTACCCACAGGAGGCTCTCCCCAGCGCTGCAGGGAGGCGGCGTGGCCCCCGCCTGGCCTCCTGCCAGAACCTCTGTCCGCAGTGGCCGCTGTCCAGCCCTGGAATTCTGCAATGTCGACGCCTGTGATTTCGTTACGTGCTTGTACCTTGTTCTGTATCATTTTGGTCTCAGGAGCAAATGTGTCCCTGCAGGTGGTTGACGAGCGAGACTTTTTTGAGATCATGCCCAGTTATGCCAAGAACATCATTGTTGGTTTTGCAAGAATGAACGGGCGGACTGTTGGAATTGTTGGCAACCAGCCCAAGGTGGCTTCAGGTAGAGGAGGGTGCGGTCGGGAGCCGCGGGTGGGGCTGGGGCTCAGGGTCTCCGCCACTTGCCTCTCCCTCAGATGGGTCCTCCCACACATGCTTGGCACCGCTGAGCCACACTGCCCCTTTTCCCCTGCTGGGACCTTGTCTTCCTCTCAGTTGAGCTTTCGTTTTGTCATGGAGAGCTGTTCTGTGTCCGAGTTTGGATTGAGTTGGTTCTGACAGATTCTGATTATTTTAGGATACTTCTGCTGGAGAACTGCTTGGAGAGGCTTACTCCACAGTTTTATTGTCTAGAGAAAGCATCGAAGGTTCGGAATTCACATTTGATAACGCGTTTTGTTCCTGAAGTGATTTCTCTGGACTTTAAGACTGGGGTTGCCCCCGCAGCTCCTCCCCCTCATAGCCCCTGGTGTGAGCATCACGTCATTTCCTGTGTTTGCTCAGTCTCATCCTCCCTTTCAAGCTGCAGGTGCAGCTGTAGGGTGGGCGCCCAGGGGCAGGCTGCTTTCAGAAGTCCGAGGTTAAAGGAACTGCTTTGACTCATCCTAAAAAGGATCTACCTTACAAGGATTTTTATTTTTTTGCTTTTTGGGTCACACCCAGAGATGCTCAGGGGTTACTCCCAGCTCATGCATGTAGGAATCACTCTTGGCGGTGCACAGGAACCATATGGGATGCTGGGAATCAAACCCGGGTTGGCTGCGTGCAAGGCAAACACCCGATTCACTGTGCTATCGCTCCAGCTTCTGCGAGAATTTTTTTTCTGGGGCAAGGTTGGGGACATGCCTAATGATGCTCAGGATTAACTCCTGGCCCTGTGCTCAGGGATCTCCCCTGACAGGGCTCTGGGAACTGTATGTGTTGCTGGGATCAAACCTGGGTTAGCTGAGTGCAAGGCAAGAGCCTTACCCACTGTACTATCTAAGTTTTAATCACGCAGCCTTCCCTCAGCCCTGGCTAGAGCCTGCACATTTGGTTTTGCTGTGGTTCCTTGAGTCCCTTCTCTCTCTCTCTCTTTTTTTTTTTTTGGGTCACACCCGGCGATGCTCAGGGGTTACTCCTGGCTCATG
>JAOXYA010126699.1:0-10363 GCA_028565675.1 Sorex palustris
ATGGTCCCCTGAGCACTGCCAGGAGTAATTCCTGAGTGCAGAGCCAGGAGTAACCCCTGTGCATTGCCAGGTGTGACTCAAAAAGAAAAAAAAAAACAACTTTGTCAACATTCATTCCACACAATTCTAAGTTACTCTGAAGTTTTTTTTAAAAAAATGTCTTTTTTCACTTATATTCTTGCTCAATGATCTTGGTAGAGGCAGAGATTCCAGTCCCTACTTAAACTTAAAGGAGGAAAGAAAATAGAATTTTACTCTACTTATACAGCAGAATTAGTGGCAGGAACAACAAAACAATCCATAGAGATTTTACAGACAGACATGTCTTCACTTTAAACACACTCACACAGACTAATTTTTAAGTGTTTCACACTAACATAGAAGGTAAACTTACCTTCAGGAGTGCTTGCAAAGGCATCTTTTAAAGAACCAATCTAAAAACAGATCATAGGTTAAAAAACGATTTAAAAATCTATTTCCCCTATGGATCTCTTTCATTCACAGTATCAAAGAAATTTTTAAAAAAACATTTTCCAAATAGCATTTCTGAATAACTGAAAAAATCTATTTAAGCAATAAGAAGGCTATATTGTAGCTAGATTACTACAAGCTGAAGACCTCATCAAAACATATACTACTTAGAGTGCTGTACTCCGTAATTTTCTAGTATTAAGTGATCAGCGACTCTTTCTTCACAATCCATGTGTTTTCCCTGTTTCTCATCTACTAAACACACACACACACACCCCTGGCTGTGGGAATCATTTTGCTTTCTATGGACACTAAGCCATCACCAAGTTGCTTGACACTGTCATATTTCAATGACATGTCAATAAAGCTGGGAAAAACTCTCAGCTATAATAAGGAAACTGCAAATTAAAACCATGAGATTAGGGTGTGGGGCGATGGTTCAAAGGACTGGAGCACATGCTTTGAATGTGGGAGGCCTGGGGGTGGATCCCCAGTCCTGCACAGTCCCCAAACACCATGCCTAGGGGTGGCCTCCAAACTAGTAAGACAACAATAAGATTAGGATTCTTTTGGTTCGCAGGGCTGTACCCGTATGTGCTCAGAGCTTACTCCTGGTTCTGTGCTTAGGGGTCATTCCTGGTGGAACCATATGGGGTGTCGGGACCGAGTTGGGATCGAAGCAAATACCCTACCATTCTCTGGCGTTTGGAATATAATCATTTTTGCCCATCAGATTGGTAGCACTTTCTTTTTCTTCCTTTCTTCCTTTCCTTTTTCCCTGTGTGTGGCCACACCTGGCAAGGGCTTATTCCTAGCTCTCCATGCCGGAATTACTCCTGACCGTGCTTGTAGGACCATAGGGATGTTGGGGATTGAACCTGAGTTGGCCGTGTGCAAGGCAAATGCCCTCCCCACTGTACTATGGCCCCTGCCCCAAGATGGGTAGCATTTTCAAGTCTGATTCTGAGAGTTTTGCATTAGCTCACGTTAGTGCTTGCTGTCAACAACTCTTGCTGGTGAGAGACATGGGGCACAGCTCTGTGTTAAACTCTAGGGCAGCATCTGGGAAAAGGCACTTGTCCTGTGAAACTTCAGCTCCATTTTCCAGTAGGGTATTTTTTTTATTTGCTTGTTTGTTTTGTTTTGGGGCCACACCCAGCAATGCTCAGGGTTTACTCCTGGCTCTGTGCTCAAGGAATTAGTTTAGGGGCTCAGGGGCCCATCTAGGCTGTGAATATGAGGGATTGAATTGCATGCAAGGCAAGTGCCTTTCCTGTTTTACTATCTCTTTGGCCTGTTGATAGGTTTTGGGGGGGTTGTCAGGAGGCACACCTGGCAGTACTCAGGGGCTATTCCTGGCTCTGAGCTTGACCCTGGCGGTACTTACAGAAATCATGCAGTGCCAGGGATCTAGCCTGGGCCAGCGTTGGCTCAAACCAGTGCCAGGGTTTGAATGATCCATTTTCCGGTGTTAGTTCAGAGCCAGAGATTAGCTCTGGCCCGACCCAAGCTCCCCGTTAGGGCTGGGCTCAGACTGGGGGTGTCAGTCCAGGGAGCCTGGCCTGACTGGATTGCTTCCAGTTTTCAGTTCTCATTAACACAAGGAGAAAGGACTCGTTGCTTGTACAATTCAAATGAAAATACACAAAGGTATTTTATCAGCATGTTTTTCCCAGAAATATCAGGAAAAAGGAAACCCCAAAAATGAGAGGGAAAAACATTTCTTCTCCTCAGTGACCCCATGTCCTCGTGTCCCGGTCCCCTTCTCCCCTCCCCTGTTCAATGCCATGAGCAAAGCCCACATAGCTTGAGCCCCAGGGCCCACCCCGGAGTCGGGTGAGGGGGTCTGTGGTAGAGGTGGGGTGAGGAGAGCAGAACTCTGGGCCCCCACACAGCTGGAGTCTCATCCCTGCTCCTGTCATCGTTTTGCTGTTTGATTAATTTGGGGGCCATACGGGTAGTGGTAAGCTCAGGACTTAACCACTCCTGGTCCTGTGCTCAGGGATCACTTGTGGTGGTGTTTGGGGGACCCTATGGGGTGTCAGGGATTGAATCCCAGTCAGCAGCATGCAAGGCCAGCACCCTGGCCCTGTGCTCTCTCCTCCACTGCATCATCATTTTGTTCTGGGTAATGCTGGACAGTGCAGGTCTGTCCAGTCCTGTCAGCAGCCGCACCCCCCTCCACTAAATGCCAATGGTGCCCCTCCCCCGGCCCCTGACAGTCCTAGACATCTGCAGACATTGCCCAACATCCATCCCTTGGCGGTCAGCTCCAGCTGAGAAGCGTAAAGAGCGCCTGCTCGTGTGAATCTGGATTTCAGATAAGCCCCAAGTGATTTGTTAGAAGAAGTCCATCCCAGAGGACATGCTGGCGGGAGAGAAACTTCCACAGCGACGTGACCTGTTTATCTGAGACTCAGCGCTGACTGCACCACCTGCACTTTATCTGGCAGCAGCTCTGGGGTGGGGTGGGGGATGTGCCTCTGGGGAGATCCCCGCCCAATCCGGTGGGGGAACCCAGAAGAGGCCTGCGGGAGGGGTATCTCAGGGAGGTCATGGAGGACCCCCAGGTGCCCGGCTGGGTTGAACCCTTCAGTTCTGTTCAGCTGCCTTCCTCCTCCTCCTCCTCCTCCTCCTTCTCCTCCTCCTCCTCCTCCTCCTCCTCCTGCTCCTTCTCTTCCTCTTCCTCCTTCTCCTCGCTCAGCTCTCCCTAAGGATTGTCTTGCCCTGGTCACACTCTGGTCCCCACAGAGAGAGTTCGAGAGACCCACAGAACAGCACTCAGGCAGCTGCAGAAATAATACAGTGGGCAACACGCTTGCCTTGCACATGGCTGATCCAGGTTCAATCCCTAGCATCCCTTATGGTCCCCTGAGCCCTGTCAGAAGTGATCCCTGAGCACAGAACCAGTAGTCAGCAACTGAGTACAGCTGGGTGTGGCCGCAACAATAACTAAATAGAAAGAACAGCACCCAGCCTCCAGAGGGTGCTTGTGAGGTGTGGGGATGCTGGTGGCCTCCTGTCCTACCCAGGCTGGAGAGGGAGAGGATGTGGGAGCTGGAGATGGTAGTTTGGTCAGGTTTGTGTATGGGGGGCTCCCGGGGCACAGTGGCTCCAAGGCGAGAGGGTCTGGAACCCCATTAGGAAGGCATATCTCAGGACTGACTGGGGAGTGAGCTCAGTTCTGGACTCTGTGGAGCCCAGAGGCATGAGCTGCTTGGGCCCACGTGCAGGGAGCGGGGGGCCTATGTGCCTGGCCGGGGCAGCCCATGCTGGCCAAAACCAGAGAGGGGATTGGTGAGAGCTGGTGAGAGAGGGGGAGACGAGAAGGACAGAGGGTGCATGCCCAGGAGCAGGGAGGTGGCGGAGAAGACGTGGACAGGGAGGCGGGAGGGCAGGGGAGAGTTCCTGGGAAGAAGCAGGGGCCAGCAAGTACCACAGCTGGGATGCACTGGGTGGGGGGGGATGGGGCGCCCGGACACGGCCACGCTGCTCCTTGCCCAGGGCATGATGGGACAGAGATGAATGGGCAGAAGGAATGCAGGGAGGGGCGGTGTCATTGGGGGAACACGGGCACGAACAGGGGTGCCAACATGAGGGACACAGAGCCCTGGGTTGGCAATGCGGGTGCTCCTGCCCCCGTGCTGCCCCTCTCATGCCCCCCGCCAGCAGGGTCCCTCTGCACCTGCCGCTCCCCTGACCAGCTTCCTCTGCTCTGGGTTTCACTTGATGGCATCTTCGCCAGCTCATCACTATCTGACCTTCCCTGACAACCAACCCACCCACAGTCTAGACACCAGGCTGGCAAAATGGCTAATGCGGGGCTGGGGGTCCAGGACAGCAGGTCAGACTGGACAAGCCAAAAGGGATCCCAACTCCACCTGCCCCCTAAAATCCCCAGTGGCTGCCAACTTCCAGACCCCAATGAGAAGTGCAGGGATGCGGGTTCAGTAACAGCAAACTCCAGACCTCAAGGGATAGCGGATGGGCCAGTCCCTCTCATCCCCCACCCCCCATCCTGGAGGTCACACCCATCAACTGCCTCCAGCTGCTACTTAAGCTCCTTAACAGCCGAGAGCCAGAGATACACAAAAGAATCTTCAAACTGATCAGCTTGCTGCAGAGACCATCCCAGCATGGCATGGTCCAACACCGCCAGGAATTGCTCCCAGCACCAATGGGTGTGACTCCCCCAAATTTCCTGAGCCTCTTCCCTTCTTAATTTTTCTCCATTTACCACCTGGAGAGACAATGAAGGAGCTAAAGCAGGCTTGGCTGCAGCCAATTCAGGGTCTATCCAGGGCTCTACATATGGTGCTACCTCAAACATTGCCCAGAGCAATGTCCCAGCAGAGAGCCAGAAGCTGCATGGGCCACACTGCCCCCAACCACCACCACTTCCCCAGAACTGCTACATATGATACATTCCCCTTCCCAAATTAACATTTTGGGTTTGGACCTGAGAGATTGTACAGGGTTAAGGCGTTTTCCTTGCATGCAGCTGACCTGAGTTTGATCTGTGGCACCCGGAGCTCTGTCAGGAGTGATCTTTAGGCTCGGAGCCAGGAGAAAGCCTTGCGCACTGCTGGGTGTGGCACAAAAACAAAAACACAGAAGCAAAATAAGACTTTGGTTTACGGTTACTATGTCCACATGCTTCATGATTCAAAACTGTGCCCAGTGTTTTCTATTACAAATGCCCGGCGACATCTGGTGGCGCAGGGAGTGGACGGATTTTCCAAAGTGAAATTTGCTTGTTAAGTAGGCGTGTATTTTGTGCCTGCACCTTGGGCAGCAAAGACAACTGAGAGGAGATTGTGTGGAAAATAATCCCGGCATAGCAGGAAGTCTGCGCTCATGGGAGACGGCACCCAGGAGGGTTCCCTCGGGGCAGGGGCTGGTGTCCAGTGTATTCAAGATATTCCAGTTATTCACACGTATCCCCACGTAGCAGGCGCAAGTGAGAGATTCCCTCTGGGCACTAGTGACAGGTCACATCATGTAATTCCCAGGTTCTCCTCCACCACCAAAGGACCATTTCAACGGGTGGCTGGGTTGACTGACGTGTGGCTTCATGTTTCTGGGTGTGTCTGTTGATATTTGACTGAGGCAACTGTTTAACTGCAGGAAACTTTGCTGTTCTGATCCTGGGCGTTCCCCACCGGGTCCTTGAAGAACACCCCGCTCCAGTCAGGACCCTTTTCTGGGCTCAGTTTCCACAGAAAAGGGGAGGAAGGAGCAGAGGCAAAATGTGCAGCGGGGCTGCCTTCAAACACTGACTCTGTGCAGCTGTGAGGTCAGTGGAGATCAAAGCACCCTTCATTGAGCCTCCCAGCCCTGCCTAGACCCATCCCCTGGTGGAGCGGAGGAAAGGCTAAAGTCTAGGAGAGAAGACTCAGGGCTGGGCCCCCACAGAAGATTCCCTGATAGCCAGTTGCTCGCCTTCAACTTGGAGTTCAAGGGCTTGGCTCTGAGCAATTTGCGGCCACACCCAGGGCTACAGGACACTCCGAAGGTCTCTTGTGGCCTTAGCTCCCCACCTTTTGGCTCCTGATCTAACTGCCTGAGTATTCTGAGGAGTTCAGATATAAATCAGAGCTTTGTTTGATTATCTTTAATCTCGTCTGACACTCAAGTATCCGTGGCTTGCGTAACCACGGGAGCTCTCACCAAACTTCAGCAAACAGATAAGTCCAGAAGACAGCTAGACCTTGGACACATCACTGGTTTTTATGTTGGGATGGAGGGTTTCTTTTTTTCTTCTCCTTCTCCTTCTCCTTCTCCTCCTTCTCCTTCTCCTTCTTCTCCTCCTCCTTCTCCTCCTTCTCCTCCTTCTGCTCCTTCTGCTCCTCCTCCTCCTCCTCTTCCTCCCCCTCCTCCTCCTCCTCTTCTTCTTCCTCCTCTTTCTTTCTTTCTTTCTTTCTTTCTTTCTTTCTCTCTGGATCACACCTGTTAGTGCTCAGGGCTTATTCCTGACTCTGTACTCAGGGGTTCAGGAGCCATAATGGGTGTTGGGAATCATACCTGGGTTGGTCACATGCAAGGCAGGAGCCCTACCCTCTGGTCCAGGGTTCCTTATTTCTATGTGGACACTAGATCCTTTGGGGATGGAAAGCAAGTACAAGAGATGAGACACTCTTGGTTTGCATTCAGCTACTTTGGCTATAACGCTGATTCAATCCCCTCACTTTCAGGGGTCACTCATTAGCACAAGCGCCAGGAATAACCCCTGAGCACTGCAGGTGGGGCCCAAAAACCAAAATGAAAAGTCTGCTTTAGATCAAAAGAATGCAGTGATTCATTCCTTTGATTCTGAAGAGTGAAAATTATAGAGTGGAAGGCAGCCTGAACATTTCAAATGTTAAGACTAACATATCACGGGGATCAGAAAGCTAGTTTAGGGTTTAAAGTCTTGCACACGGCTGATTCCAATTCATTCCCAGAATCACATGGTCCCCCAAGCACTGCCAGGGTAAACGTGGAGGCCCACAAGCAATTTTGGGGTGTCCTTGGTGATCCCCAGCATTGCAAGGCTAGAGCAGCACCACCACACACATCCTTAGGCCCTTGTATTAGCTGAGAATCCCCAGTGGAACCCGTGAGTCCAGCCCGGGAGCACCCCCCCCAGCCAACATCTCATCAATGGCTGCAAATCCTTAACAATCATGCCACATTTTTTGTTTACTTCCAATATGAAACAGTAGTTTTCTGGTACAGTTTTGCATTTTTCTTGTCCTTTCTTGGGACTTGTTCTAGTTCTTCCTGAGATAAGAAACATCTTCCGTCTTTGTCATGTTCAATTAAGAGTGTGTTACTTGTCCTATAGACTGGAGTCCACTGTTTGTTTCCTTTTGGTTCTTTAGAATTTTTTAAAATTTGTTTTTGATTTTGTGCCACACCAGGTGGTGCTCAGGGCTTACTCCTGGCTCTGTGCTCAGGGATTACACTGGCAGGGTTTGGGGGACCATTTGTGGTACTGGGATGGAGCCTGGATTGACCCGTGCAAGGCAAGCACCTTCTGGGCTGTGCTATCTCTCTGGCCCCTCCTGCTGATTCCTGGGCTCCTTAAGTCCATCAGGACTCCAACCTGGGTTCTTATGCAGGAGAGGCATATGTGCTCCCATGACATCTTTCTGAAGACAGGCTGAGGCTGCTGCAGGACCTCCGACCTCCCGTTCAAATTTAAACAGCTTCCTTCCAGGAGAACCGTACTCTGACATTTTCATCCTCCCTGTGTCTGGGCTGGCTCTGCTGTTTCTTGGCTATTGGGAGTCTGAGGCCAGGCTCTGCAGAAGCACAGAAGCCTAAGCCCAGGATTCGGGCTGTGGTGCATCACTTTCAAGAGTTCTTCGTGCCCACCAGCTAAGCTAGGAAGCATCACCTGCTGGAGGGAGCAGAGCTTCAGGATGGTCCCCAGAGGCTCTAGAGGTGGTCCCCTTTGAGAAGGGGTAGCAGGGGGGTGATTTGTTCAGGGATTCTCCGCAGCACCATGTACCAGGTCAGACACGAGTAGGACTGCATTGATTCGAAGGGCTGGTGAGAGTGCAGGAGGATAGGCCCCATCCCAGACTTTCCCATTCAACAATGAGTGTGTGTGTGTGTGTGTGTGTGTGTGTGTGTGTTACCAGGGATCAAACCCAGGACCTTTTGCTTTGCTAGGCGAAAGCTCTATTGGTGAGTTATACCCCCAGTCCAAATTTATCTGGGGGGCTGGAGCGATAGAACAGCACATAAGGCGTTTGCTTGCAATACAGTCAGCCTGGGGTTGATCTCTGGCTTTCCATGTAGACTCCTTAGCACAGCAAGGAGTGATTCCTGAGTGCAGACCCAGGAGCAACCCCTGAGAATCGCTGAGGGTGACTCCCCCCCAAAAAAATAAATAGAAATTTATCAAAGCACCATGGTTTGCAAAGTTATTCATCATCCAGTTTTACAATGTTCTAACACCAATCCTACCACCAGTATCAGCTTCCCTCCACCAGGGCTCCCAGTTTCCCTGTACCCTACCCCCTGGTCATCTTGTCACGTTGACAGGTACATTTTTAAGTTTGGTTGTTGAAGTTCGGATCTTATGTTTCAGTGTTGTGGACTGTGTTTTGGCTATTTTGCTACACGGCTCCTTTTCACCACTGGTGTCTGGATCCCCGGGCCCCTGTGCCCCATTGCTTCCTGTCTATCTCTTTCCCCCTTGGTTTCTTCACATGACAACCTCACCGTGTAGGCTTCAGGGCCGTGTTTCGCCCCAACAACTCTCCATCACAACACACCAATGTCTACTTACCACCACTGCCATCTGATTGACCCCCTGTCCCCGTGACCCTTGGCACCACCACACCCTTCCCTCTGTCACCACCATGCCATTATCAGAGTTCAGAGTTAGTTTTTATTTTTGTTTTGTTTGTTCTTTCGCTTTGTTTCTTTATGTTCCACAAATGACTCAGATCATGTGGTCTTTGTTGTTCTCCCGGTTTTCTTTTCCTTAGGTCGAGGGTGTGGCCGGGGAATTTGCTTTTCTTATTAGGTCCGTCCACGTTGCAAATGTCAGAATGTCATCTTTTTTTTTTTAGTTCTTGTGACAAGTGGCATTCCGCTGTGTCTGTGTGCCAGCCCTTCCTTATCACACCATTCTGCTGGGCCTCTGGATTGTTTCTGCATCAGGACTATTATGAAGAGAGCATATCTCTTCCAATTGGGTTTTGAATAGTCCCATGAAAATACCCAGAATACTCAATGGATCATAGAGAGGCTCTATTTTTAAATTGATAAGGAACCTCGTTGTAGCTTTTCACAGTGGTGGAGCCATTTTACCTTCTCATCAAAGGCGCAGGGGATTCTTTTCCTTTACACTCTCGCCAACACACTGTTCCTTGCTGATGATTTCTTTGCATTGATGGGCATCACACCCATGGCCTCACTGATGCCAGGCCTGTGCTCTGCTGCTGAGACACAGCCCTGGTCCTGGTCCTTGAGTTTTGATCATAGTCATTCCAAGGTTGGTATGAGGTGAAAGCTCAATGTGGTTTGGATTGCCACCATCCATATGTAAGTAATGTATAACATTTTGTCACATCTGTTGACCTTGTATCTGATGGAAAGCCTATATAAGCCCCTTTGTGTTTTTGTTTTAGGTCTATACCCAGAAGTGTTCAGGTCTTACTCCTGGCTCTGTGCTCCTGTATCACGCTTTGGAACAGAGTGATAGTACACTGGGTAGAGTGTTTTCTTTGCATGCAGCCAACCTGAGTTCAATGCCTGGCACCCCATGTGGTTCCCTGAGCCAGGAGTAATCCCTGAGTGCAGAGCCAGCAGTAAGCCTGAGCACTACTAGGTGTGGGGCAAAAACAGAACAAAAACAAAACAAAACAAAACAAAATGAAAAAAAGAGAATGACAACCGCAGCAAAAACAAACGTACTCCTTAATGGTGACCATATTTGGTGCTGGAGATCAAACCGGGTTAGCTGCATGCAAAAGAAGTGTCCCTGAGCCTCTATATTTTAATTGGACTGTATGTTCTTTTTTTCATTTTATTCTTACTGATGAGTTGCCTATATATTTTGAATAAACATTGATATATGGTTCACACATATCTTCTCCCACTTAGCAGGTGCCTCTTCATTTTGTCAATACTTGAGAATTTGTGTTTCTAGCATGTCATTTATGCTACTCCACTTTGAAAATCTAAACTCTGCACTATATCTTCTTCCTCTGTTTCCTTGGAGTACAGTGTAAAGAAGTTTTTTTGTGGGGGCTGGAGCAGTAGTGCAGTGGGTAGAGTACTTGCCTTACAAGTAACTGACCTGGGATTGATCCTCAGCATACTATATAGTTCCCTGAACACCTCCAGGAGTGATTCCTGAGTGCAGAGCCAGGAGTAACCCCTGAGCATTGCC
>JAOXYA010126708.1:0-10363 GCA_028565675.1 Sorex palustris
GGAAAACAAAGTCATTCACAATTGGACTACTCAGCAAGCATTACATTTTTGCTTTTGGGTATAATTTCATCATCTATATTTTGCATGTAATGTGCATTTTTATAACTTAGAATGATGGTCAGTGTAGTTTTGAAAACTTATTTTTAGAAAATGTTATGTTTTGAGCATTTTCCCACATTACTCTTCTTCATATATACTTTCAATGTGTAAATTGAACCCATGTAGATCATCACCCTACTTCCTAAAGTCAGCATTTAATTCTCCTCCCTCTATTATTAAGCCTTGTATAAACATTTCTGTGAATAAATCTTTGGTGGCATTTCACTTCTTTTCTTAAGTTACATTTCAATCAAACATCACTTGTCAATGATCTTTCCAGAGCTATTTTAAAGCTCATGATAAACACTGCAAAGTTTCTTTCCCCAAAACCTTTTACCATCTTTTGTTTTGTTTTTATTTTGGTTTTGTTTTGGGGTCACACCCAGCAGTGCTTAGAGCTTACTTCTGGCTCTGCACTCAGGAATCATTCCTGGTGGTGCTGAGAGACAATATGGAATTCTAGGAATCGAATCTGGGTCAACATAAAGGCAAATTAAACACCACAGGATTTGACTTTTGTTGTTGTTTGACTACTAGGGCCTCTCCAAGGCCACTCCCTAGATGCTAGCCTGGGGTGGGGCTGGGGAACTGTGGTGCTGTGGTTTGAACTCAGGTTCCAGAGAATGGAAACCATTCTCTTCTGACCATTAATCTCCCTGCTCAAAACAATTGTTTTTAGGTATTGAACTGGAGAAGATCTTTTGAAGTATGACACAGTCTACAGATGACACGAAAGAAAAGATTGACTAATTTTTAAAGTTTTCCCATGGTATTAAACAGTAAATTGAAAAGAGATTTGCACCCTATACATTAAAAAACAAAATGGATGAAAAATCCTCATAAACTAAGCTAGAGAGATAGAACAGGAGGTAAGGCACTTGCCTTGACACTCTTTCATCATTGGCAACACTGGTTTGAATCATTGACACCATATGTGATCACCAGAACACCACCAGTGTTCACTCCTGAGTACAGAAACAGGAATATCCTGAGCATGGATAGTGTAATCCCAACCTGCTCCCCTCCCTCCTTCCCTCTGGCAAATTTTCCACAAATCAATCAAAGACTAAGAGTATGATTTGCACATGGGATGATTTGGTCCTTGGAACCACATTATTCCCCCAAGCTTTGAGCCCAGATTATTCTCTGAGCACTGCTGGGTACGGGCCCCAAACACTTTTCAGTGTTTCAGTTTAAGTCCAACTTACTTCCACGAGTCAACTTCCCAGTTCCTCTTATACCTGAGTTACTCTCCTGCACTACTTTTTGGTTTTTGCTTTTTGATTTGGCTTTTTCTGATGAATTTATAGGATTTTGTATCTTTGTATTTCTTAAATACTAATATTTGCATGTGTTTTAGATATATGTACTCTCCACTTTGTAGTATCTTTTCACATTTTTCCTGATTAATGATCAGAGTTTTTTATTTTAATGCAGTTGTATCTTCTGTAATTTACATTTTTATGTCTTATTGAAGAAATATTTTTTCCAGTGGCCCTAAAGACATTTGTCTATATTTACTCGTAAAAGTTTCTAAGTATTGGGGTTGGAGAGATAGTACAGTGGGTAAGGTGTTTGCTTTGCATGTGACTAACCCACATTTTACCCTGGGATCACCTAAGGTCCCCAAAGTTCCGTCTGAGTACTGCTACATTTGAACCTAAAAAAATTTTATAAGTTTTTCTCTTTATATTTAGTCCTTAATAAATCTGGAATTGACTTCTGTGTCAACCTTGGTATTGTTGGTGGAATATCTTTTACTTATGATGATTTTTAAATGTCTGCAGATCTAAATAAATTATTTATGACTTGAATTGTACCTATAGCTTATTATATACACCAAATTAATATTTTGTACTGAACAAAAGTACTGTCTTTAAGGGAAGAGTTTTGATCATGTTAAAACCCTTCCTGGTTTTTGTTAAATTTTTCACATTTTTATATAATAACTGTAGTACAGGTTTTAATTTTGAGAGTCTTTATTTAAAAATATACATTGAACTACATCTGAAATTTGCATCAAAGTAATACAGACGCCGGGTAATGGATTTAGTGCATGCTTTGCATACGGGAGGCCTGGGATCAATTCCCAGCACCAAATGGTTCTCCTAAGCAAAGAACTGGGAGCAACCCCAGATTATAGAGCTCCAGTAGCTCCTAAGAAATGCTGAGTATGACCCAAAAATTTAAAAAAAGAAAACAATTATAATACAGGGCTGGAGGAAATTTGTTAGATTGGAACTGAGTTGATAATTACTAAAGCTAAGTATTGGTATAGTGTAGTCCATTTTATCACACTGTCTACTTTTGTTTATTTTTAAATATCATCATAATTAAAATTTAGAATATCTCAGGTTTGATTAAGAAATAAGGCAGCTTTCTAATATTACATTAGTCATTACTGCTTCTCTATTTTCAGAGGTTCTGTGATAGATTAGAATGCAGGCAGGAATTAACTGTTAAGGAAAACAAGAGGAGGATTGGTACTTAAAGTGGGTATAGGGGGATTACCCCCACTCTGTACAGTACTAAGTTCCTCCTTTCCTTCCCTCTGCCTCAGACTATTGTAATTTGTTTTGTTTAGGAGCTATGTGGGTGCCAGAGATCTGACCCAAGGTTAGCCATATGCAAGGCAAACTAACCTGCTTGCTGTCCTAACTTTCTGGACCCCTCTATTTTCAATTTTTACCTATACTGACTTGAAATAGAGGATGGAGGAATTTTATGGAGTCTGGTCATCTTCTAGCATAAAAGCACCCTGGGATAATGGGTCAGAGATGGTAGCAATGCATCGTACAGTTAGTCGCAATTGTGTTTTAGTGTCACAGGATGCAAATACCATTTGTCATTTTTTTCTCGGACAGCATAATAACTAACCAAAGAATCTTTCTTTGGAGGTTCCCAATTTTATCTTACAGGAGAATGTCTTTCTTGTGTATAGCCCTGTCTTTTAAAGTTTTGTTTTCTTGGAATGGATTGTATATTCATGTTTAAAATTGGAAAGGAACAAATATCTCCCACCCTAGTTCATAACAAACATATACATTTCCCTCAATATTTTCAAAAATTGGTTGTATCCTGCTACAATTAGTATCAGATTCTTCCCTGTCAACAGTCCCCCTTAGAGATTGTTCCATATCAATCTATCAAAAGTTAATGTGAAGCTTTTTAAAACCATTCTTAACAGCTGCATAGTATCCTGTGATCCTGTTCACTGTTGAACTAGTTCCCTTTGGTAGGTACTTTTGCCCACTCTTTCATAATTATAACACTAATACATAATGAATATGTCATTCGGTTCATGTGGAAATATGGTCAGTATATCCTGTAGTAGGGGCTTAATCTTTCGAAGTGCAATTGCAGTGGCCAAGGGGGATACACTTGGAATCTTGATGGACAGGGCCAGGTTTACATGAGCATCCTTTCTCACACTCCATCCCACAGGATGAGGGTTTGATTCAGCACATTTGTGAGTACTGTCTCGTGCCAGATCCTGAATACAAATATAATGCCTTCAGGTAGCAAGTGAAATTGTTGCTCCGTGTCCACACACTGGCATTTTTTTCAGGTAACAATTACAGTTACCCAGCAAGGCAGGTATGAGGATGAGAACACTGAAACTCAGCAAACTTAAAATAGTATGGTCCTGACCTACCCTCCTAAGTGTCTGAACTGAGATTTAAACCTAAGTTTGAGTCCTCTTTTGCCTGTACTCTTTTTGTTTGTTTTGGTTTGTTTGTTTATTTTGGGCCACTCAGTGCAAATGTTCAGGGGTTACTCCTGGCTCTGAACTCAGGAGTCACTCCTGGCGGTTGCTCAGGGAATCATATGGGGTGTTGGGAATCAAATCCAGGTCAGCCTCATGCAAGGCAAGCACCCTACCCACTATACTATCATTATGCCTGTACTGGTAAATACCCTTGACTGGGCTAGAGCGATACTACAGCAGGTAGGGTACTTGCCTTGCACTCAGCCAGCCTGGGTTCCATGCCCGGGACCCCAAATGGTCCCCCAAGCACTGCCAGGAATGATGCCTGAGTGCAGAGCCAAGAGTAACCCCAGAGCATTGCTGGGTGTGACCCCAAAACAAAAACAGCCTTGGCTGCCTCTCTGAGGAATAAGATGCTCTTAGAACCCAGAAGAGATGAGGAGTCAGGCTCTCAGCAAGTGACTGGCCAAAGAAGCAAGCTGCCAGGAAGCTGCTTCTGTCTGACTGCCTCTGTCCATGCACTGTGCTGAGCTGCCTCCTCAGTCTGGGGTGATGCTATATCCATTGTCATCATCATCAATTTCATTGTTTTGGGACTTGGGCTGTACTCAGCAGTGTTGGGGCCCATATGTAGTGCTGGGGATTCTAACCAGAGTCAGCTATGTACAGGACTAGCACCTTAACCCCTGTGCTAGCTATCTGGCATTGGAAGAATCTTATCAAAAGAACATTTTTCATTCAGAGTTTTCAGTCATTTGAAGAACCACAAATCACTGGTTCTTGGTGTGCATCTATTGACTGTCAGAGGGACCCAAGACATACTTCACTGTGGTTGAATGTACTACCAACCCTCTAGTTGCTTCCATTTATTGTGTACCTGATTTTTGATTTTGATTTTGTTTCTTTGTTTCTGTGACTGTGTTCAGAGATTCACTACAGAGTACAGAGTAGGCTTGGGGCATTGGATGCAGAGCGAGGGATATGGCGGACAGCAAGCGCCTTACCTTCTGTACTGTTTCTCCGGCCCCTGCTAACATTGTTTTTTTCTTTTTGGTACACAGTGGTTACTCCTGGCTCTGCACTCAGTAATCACTTCTGTCGGTGCTCGGGGCATCATATGGGATGATGGGAATCGAACCCGGGTTGGCCACGTGCAAGGCAGACGTCCTCCCTGCTGTACTAACCCTCCAAGCCCCCATGTTAACATCTTTTTCGCCCTCTTATCAATCCTGCTTGGGAAACATTTTATCCCTATTGCCCAGATTAGAAAGCTAGAGGGTTGTTGTTATTTTGTTGCTTGTTTTTGGTTTTGGGTTTTTTTTTTTTGGTTTGTTTTTTGGGTTTTTTGTTTGTTTGTTTGTTTTTGCTTTTTGTGTCATACCCGCAAATCCTCTGCTTAGGGGTTACTTCTAGCTCTGAACTCAGAAATTACTCCTGGTGGTGCTTGAGGGATCATATAGGATCAAACCAGGGTCTGCCGTGTGCAAGGTAAATGCCCTACCAGTTGTAGTAGGGCTGTACTGTGGCTCTGGCTACAGAAAGCTAAGATTAAAACCATTTAAATAACAGTCCCAAGGTCAAATGCTAATAAGGACAGAATCTAAATCCAATTTGTTGAATGCAAAAACTCTTATTCACTCCAGAGTCTGTGGGTGCTCCTGGCTCTCTGCCTTATCCACTTGTTTGTATTATTTGGTTCCCTCATTAGAGAGGAGTCTGGCTTCTCCATTTCACACCGTATTAGGGAAGAGTGTGCATTGCTTTCATTTACTCCGTGCTCCAATCCATCTCTACTTCTCAGTGCTTGCACAGGGTAGCTGAGGAGAGGGCTGCCACGTGATGCCTGAGGATTGGTGGCTGCTTGCTGGCAGTTGCCCCATGCATAATGCCTCAGGAAGAACACACTCTCTAACATTCTCTCTGAACACCTGTCATGTGCTTACTGCTCTCATGGGAGAGAAGAGAAACAGATACGGGCCTAGTTCTCAGCAACTTAGCTAAATGGGATCATTTACAAATGTGGGAGGTACAAAGAAAATGGGTTGCATAACATAATTTTAATTATAGAAAACATTTATTGAGCATGCTGGGGTAGATCTTATACCCATTTTGTAACGGTGGACATGGAGACTCAGAATTGAGTGATTGGCCCAGGCTTGCCCAACAAGTAAGTGGCAGGTCAGGATTCTAAAATCCCCCACTCCTTGGCCTCTCAGAGAACAAGTTAGCCTCTATGCTTAGAGATTTCATGCAAAGGGACTCTGGAAGGATGACCTGAGTATGGGTCCGAAGAACGAGACTAAAAGCCGGCAGATGGCACAGAGTTGGGGCAAATGCTTTGTGTATAGGTTCCATCCCTTGCCCTGCCTCATCCCCCAGGCCCTGAACTGGGAGGTTCTTGAGCTCTGCTGAGTGTGGCCCCAAGAATGAAGAAAGAGGCTGAGATGTTGGAAGAAAGGCTGAGAAATGGAGCTTGGTAATCCATTATAACTTGCACCTTCCACTGGGCTCAAGTGTGGGGAAATCCCTCCCTTAGGCAAGCACTCTCTCCACTATAATATCTCTCTGGCCCAGCTTCCACGTTTCTATGGTAGAAGAACAGACAGACCTGGTTTGAACCCTACTTCCCCCATATTGCATCTCTGTGGTCTTACAATTTACAGGACAGGGCAATGCCAGGGCGAAAGCAGGGCTCTGCTGCAGGTGGGGGTATCTGGTTCCAATCACTGGCGCTCAAGTGAGACTCCCTCAATGATACAGTGACTTGGCCAGGTACACTCAGTGAATGAGTAAACAGCAAATCTGGGATTACAACCCAGGTCTCTTGTCTCCCAAGAGAGTTTATTTTTTCTGACATCCTGCTGCTCCCTGAAGGGGGTGGGGGAAGCCTCAGGATAGGACCCTCGCACCTTGGAGTTGAAAAGAGGTCCTTAGAGATTGCCTTGGTTCAGCCACTGTGCTTGGCATAAGAGAAAAGTGAGCCCCAGATGCTTACTTGACTTGTTCACTGCCAGCTATTCACTACCAGGGAGGGAATAAATCCACTGCCCCTCACACCCCAGGCCCCTTTCACATGACTGTATAAAGCCTCTAGTTAGGTTGGGTTTTTTTTTTCCTGTCTAAAACTAATGGAGAGGGCTTTTTTTTTTTTTCAAACGGAATCTTTTTCCTGAAAGTACTCTGACTCTGGCAGCCTCCTGGCTGCCTCCCTGCCCCATTGAGGCCAAGATGCCACCCTTCACCTACAGGACCAGATTTGCTCTCTACCAGACCTGTTACAGCCCAAGTCAAATCGTATCCATCCTCTACCCAGAACCCTGCCATGTCCGCATGTCACTCTAGGACACGACAGCATCTTTAAAAGGCTTTCAGGGGTCCTCATCCAGGAGACAGGTGGAAGCTCCGTCCGGATGGGTCAGGGAAACAGATGAGAAGTAGTTCAATTCAGAATTCTATTTTGAAAGCAGAGCAAGAAGGATTTGCTGGTCTTATGCTTCCCTGGTTCACTCGCCTTCACCTTCCGACTGCTTCCTTTTCCTGCAGCACCGCACTCCGTTCCTGCCTTAGGACTTGCCTTGCTCTTCACTCCGCCTTTCTTCCACTCCTGCAGTGCCTACTCCCTTCTTTCGTTCTGGTTCCTGGCCAGGATCCCCTCTCAGGGAAGCTTTCCCTAAACACATATGGTCCCCCAAGCACAACCAGGAATAATTCCCAAGCACAGAGCCAGGAGCATTGGCAGGTGTGGCCCAAAATCAAACAAAAAGAGGAGGTCCTCTGTGAACTGAAGATCATCTCATTCAAGACATCTGGGTGAATGGCACTGGTAGAGGGATGGGTACTCAATCATTGTGATGTCGGTGGAACACACGGGTGGCTCACATGAGTTGGGAGGAAAAGACAGTCACTTTCTCTTGATTCACCTCTGCCACCCAGGACCCAGAGTTACTGGATTGTTGTATCACCCACAGAAAAGAATTTCAGAAGTAGACAAGCAGTGAAGTAAAACAGATTTTATTTGGAGGGTTTTTGAAGGCAAGGAGGAAGAGAAAGTGGGAGAGAGGGGAGACTAGGAGAGACAGAGTAAAATGCTCAAGAGAGAACGCAGGCTTCTCCAACAGCAGAGAAAGCCCCTACACACATCCTGGCGTTAGATAGGAAAGCATAAAAGTACACACACATCAAGAGGGGAGATGCGGGCGACTTGTGCTCAGGCACCACATGTGCTCAGGCACCACATGTGCTCGGCCACGCAGGTGCAGGTGCAAGCAGCACATGGGCTCTCTTGTGGTAGCATATGCACGCCCTTCCTTTGTTTAAGGTGTCTTTGTTTAAGGTGGCCAACATCAATTGTGGGATGGAGCAATAGCACAGCAGTTAGGGCATTTGCCTTGCACAAGGCCGACCCAGGTTCGATTCCTCTGCCCCTCTCGGAGAGCCAGCAAGCTACCGAGAGTATCTCGCCTGCACAGCAAAGCCTGGCAAGCTACCCATGGTGTATTTGATATGCCAAAAACAGTAATAACAAGTCTCACAATTTGTTGTGAGAAGTTGCTGGTGCCCGCTCGAGCAAATCGATGAACAATGGGAGGACAATGCTACAGTGCTACATCAATTGTATGACTGAAACACAAGCACGAAAGTTTGTAAGTCTGTAACTTTACCCCATGGTGATTCACTAATAAAAAATTAGGAAAAAAAATATCTGGGTGAGAAGCCAAAGAGAGAGTATAGATGGGCAGGGCATTTGCCTTGCATGCCACCCAGGTTCGATTACTGGCACCCCATATGATCCCCCAGAGAACCACCGGGAGTAATTCCTGTGTGTAGAGCCAATGCTCAGAGTAATCCCTGAGCATTTCCGGGTGTGACCCAAAAGCAAAAACAAAAAAAAATTCTGGGTGATCACATGCCACATCAGGTACGACAGCAAGGGGCTTCTGTCAGGGGCCCCTGGTGGTGACAGAGATGGTGGGCTTGTGCAGCCTTTCTGACCAACCTCCAAGTGAGCCCTCCCTGGATGCCACCATTTCTGGACTCCGCTCTCCCGGCTCTCTCACCTTCTCAGGCCTCAAGGTCTTCACCAATGGGCTGAAATGGAGACAGATGGGGAGAAGACCTGAAGGAATGGGAGCAGAGGAGATGCAATGGGAGCCTTTAGGTCTTGATTATAAGGGGCAGGGATGAGCATTCAGAAGTGTGTGTACGTGTTGGGGATAGAGTTGGGGGGTGGTTTACAGGGATTTGCTACCATCCCCAAATCCTTGTGCCTTCTGCTGTAGAATTCCAAACATTCCCCATCAGATAAAGGTGGCCGAAAATACCTGGGACTTGTCTGGGCAAGTTGGAGGCAGTGCTGGGGTGAGGAGATTGAGACCCTGGGGCAGAACCTAGCAAGGCCTGGTCCTCCAAAGCTGGCCCTGTGCAGACGAGCCCGGGCATCATGCAGGCACGAAGATAGGGGTGTTCAGGCTTTTGGGGGACGTGCGAACATACCAGTTTCTGGCTGCTAGTCTTGTTCCCTTACTCATTACTGGGTCTTTTGCAGTACGTGTCCAGGAAAGAGAACCTAGTAGCCTCTCTTTCATGGGTGAGGTCCTTTCCTTGTCATCACATTACTGCACTACCAGAAGCCCTTTGAGATGGTCCCCTGCATTTCATAGATGAGGAAAATTCCAAGCCTTTCCAAAGCCCCAGCTCAGAGAATGGACTCACCCCAAGCAAGCTAGTAATAGGGCCATGAAATGCTCTGCCAGGTCTCAGTCCTCGCGTCCGGCACCAGACTGGGGACAGCTCCAGCAGAAAGAAGGGGATCACTGCTTCACCCCGAAGCACTGCAAGCCTGGTTCCCAGGAGGAAGTGGAGGTGCAGGGAGAGGGCTGCCCCCAGAGGCTGCACCCTTGCTACCTGTAGGTTGTTATCCCTGCCACTCCTGCATAAGTCCCTGCTGTTCACATGTGCAGTGATCTAACCCAGAGGTAGGAGGTTCCTTATCACGAGCTCATAGCATTTGAGGGAAGCAGGGACAGCCCTAGAGGTGAGATGAACCCCTGGCCGTGAAACCTCTCTGAACCCCTTCCAGGAAATGGAATGTCAGGGTAAATTGCAGCATCATGTGGAAGCTCACAAGTGCCAGTGGGAAGGTCATGTCTATGAGTCTCCTGCTTTTTTTCCCTGGATGCTGGGAGGAGCCTAACAGCCATTGACTCTTATTGAGAGGGGACAGGGAGTCACCAGGAGTGAGCTGAGGGAATTTCAGGGAAAGAGTGCACATGCGCAGGTGCCCAGGGCCCATTCAGGGCTTGGGCTCGAACCTGGTCACTTGTTTCTGTTTTGTTTTGTTTTGGGCCCACGCCCTGTGGTGCTCAGGGCTTATGATGTTTCATGGCGGGCACAGCGCAGATGGCAGAAAAAAATAACAGGAGTTAAATAAGGCACCTGTGCCACACGTGAACTATGGGAAGCTGCACCCCGTGACCCTGCTGCCTCATGTGATTAACACTGTGTGCTCATGGATGGGATTTCTCTGGCTGAACTGAGAAGAAGGTGCCCAGGAAG
>JAOXYA010126737.1:0-10363 GCA_028565675.1 Sorex palustris
AGACTTTGTTGTTACTGTGTCTGGCATATCGAATACTCTCAGTAGCTTGCCGGGCTCTCCGAGAGGGGCAGAGGAATTGAACTCAGGTCGGCCATGTTGGCTGCGTGTAAGGCAAATGCCCTACCGCTGTGCTATGCTTTTTGTGCTATTTGAGCTTTGTTATTCAATCAATTTCAACTCTAGAATTGCATCAACAGTTGTGGCTTTTGTCTACATTAAAAAATAATAAATGAATTAAAAACCAGAAACACTGGGTCTGAGAAAAAGTGCAGCAGGTGGGGCACTTGCCTTGATGTGGCCAACCTGAGGTTTAATCCCCAGCATCCCTTATGGTCCCCTGAGCTTGTCAAGAGTGATTTCTGAGTGTAGAACCAGGAGTAACTCCTGAGCATCACTGGTGTGCCTAAAACCCTCCAAAATAGCCCTTTCTAAAGACAAAAGTGAGTGCATAGTAGAGAATGCTTGGAATGTACTACAGGGGTCCTCCATGAGACACAATTGACTCCTTGGTCAAAACTTTTATTTGTGGTGTGTGTTTATGTATGTGTCCAGTATATGTCTGAGGGTGTGTTTCATAGATGTTATGTATCTATGTGTTCATGTGTGTCTTGTATATGCATATGTGTGTGCATGTTTGTGAGTATGTGTGTGTCTATTTGTGAGTGTGAGCTTTATAGGTCATGTGTATGCTCGTATATGTGTAAGGGTTTACGTGTGTGCTTGTGTATATATGTGTTTGTGTGTCTCATGTGTTGTATGATAGTCAGCGATGTTCCTGGCCTCGAGCAGCACTTTGCTATAATAACCAAAATCCATCTCCAGATATGGTCAAAGGTGTCCTTTTGTTTTTCTCCTTCAGCTGCTTCTGTAGTATGTGTTTCACCTTTTGTAGCTGTCTGCTCTTTTTCTTTTTAGTTTTCAGCCTTGGAAGTCTCTACTGGGATATCCTTAAGTTGGGAGACTCTGCTTAGTCCAGCCAGTTTTCTCAATCAAATCCCCCGGAGAGGTCTTCAGTTCTGTTGCAGTGCTTCACTCCAGAATTTCTGGTTCTTTGGTGGTTATTATTTGTTCTACCCCCATAAGTGCTTAGAGACTACTTCTGCCTCTGTGCTGAGGAATCACTCCTGGCAGTGCTTGGGGGGACCTTGGGATCAGCCCAGGAAGGTATTTCTCCAGCTCCATTCTCTTGTTCTTTATGAGGATTTTTCATCTCTGCTTATAATGCCCAGTGGCAAGTCTTGCTTGCGTCCTACTTTATCCATTAGGACCCTTGCACATTAATTACAGATGGCTTAAATTTCCAGTCTGAGCATACTTACATTATTGCTGCTGTATCTGAGTCTGACTTTGAAGTTTGTTTTGTCTCTTCAAACTATTTTTGGCCGTTGAGTGTGTCTCACGATTTATTCTGGCTATAAGACATGATATACTGCGCCAAATGAGCTCTTCCATTGGGTTCTTCAAAGGTTGTTGCTTATAAGTTTGTGTTCCGTAAGTTGTGACTTTTTGCAGGCTTTTATTCATCTTCTGTGCCTCTCTCTTGCTCTGACCCCCTGCATCTCACTGTACCCCTCCATCTCCTCTCATCAGTGGTCTGCCCTGTGATTTCAGTTCTCTATCTAAGAAAGGTTGATTTGTCCGTTTGTTCAGTATTTACTGTGTTGTTAATCTCTACCAGCATTCTTCCGCATGGATACTGGTGCAAATACTGCACAGACACATTTTACATAAATGATCGTATTTGAGATGTTGATTGTTGCCAATAAGACTATACCAACTATATATTGTGATTCCTGTAATAGACCTGAGTAGAGGCAGGGTATTGGACTTGAGCGTGATCCTGTACACCTCCCGTCAAATTCCTTTCACAGCATGAGGTTCTCAGAATCCGTTTAGGAGGTATGTCGAGGCCAGAAACGTAGTACACTGTGTAGAGCTCTTGCCTTATAGGTTCTATAGGTTTTTGCCTCCAGGTTCTATCCCAGCACTAGATATGGTACCCAAGCTCCGCCAGAAGTGATCCCTCGGCACAGAGCCGGGAGTAAGTCCTGGTCACGCCCGGCGCTGACACACACTCCGCTATCTCCCTAGCCACCCCTCCCCCCCAAAAAAAAACAACAGGAGAAAAGTACTAAGCCTGTAGGGCAGATGTGATCTGATCTCTTCTAGCCTCACATCCCCTTTTCTCAGAGCTAGCCGAGCCTCTGATCCCTCTGCCAGCTGGGGGCACTGTGGAACTTGTGGCGGCTCCGGAGAACTTAGACGCGTCTCTCCCTCTGTCGGTCGACGCTCTGCCCCGCCAGTCCCCGCGGCCCCTCGGTGGCCGCCTGGTTTGCGGAAGTGTTTCTAGGAGACGGTGCTGGCCCGGCTGCGCCTGCGCGGTGGACGCTGGTGGGGCTTGGCCTGACGGACTGCTGCGCCGGCCGGTGGAGGGAGTTGGCACTGGCTCTGGGTCGCTGTCGCCGCCCGGGACCCCGCGCTCCACGGACCGCCGGTGAAGAGGGCCGGCTGGGTGCTGACGGCTCTTCGGGATGGAGCACATCCGCACCACCAAGGTAGCGGGGCGCGGGCCGTTCGCTCCGGCCGCGGGCTGGGGTGGGCGAGCGGGGCGGGAGGCGACGCCGCCCGCTCGGCCTGTCGGTGGCGGCGCCCGGGCCCGGCGGGGGGCGGCGCGGTCGCCGCCTCTACTCGGGGGGGTGTCGCTCTCGCGGTCGGGGGCGCCTTGGGAGATCCGTCGTGGCCCTCCCGGCGCTTCGGCTTTACAGCTCCGGCGGTTCCGGGCCCCTGGACCGGAGAGTTCGTGGCTGGAGAGGGTCCCCCAAGGTCGTGGGGGCGGCGCTGTCGGGGCGCCTCCTGGTCCCCCCCACCCCCCGTCCCACCGTCGCGAGTCGCCGGTGGTCGGTGGTGGACAGGGGCCGAGGGTGGAGCCCTCGCGGTCCGCCCAATTTCCAGGCCCGGGTGTTGGCGGCCCGGGCACGCGCTCTGGGCGTCCGGTGCCGGTTCGGTGCCGGAGCCCCGGGGCGGGGAGGGGCGTGTCGCCGCGGGTGGAAAGGGGCGCGGTCCCCTCCCGCTCGCGGTCCCCAGCCCCCGCCAAGTGATGATTGGGTGCCCGGAACACGTTTGTTTTCAGACCGGGTGTTTTTTTCCTGTCCCCCGAGCGAGTCTGGGAACTTGAAGGAAGTGTTATCCGGTACTGTGCAGCGTCATTGGCCTTCGGTTCCGAGTGAAGGAAACATGCGAAAGCCCTGAACGCCGTGGGATTGGGCCGCCACCCCGCACGGCCCGGGGGCCTGATAGCTGTCACAGTCCGCCGCCAACCTTTTTAGGGTGGAAGTGGGTTTTCCTTTAGATCAGAGGCTGTTCTTAGGGACAGCTGTCGAAGATGCCGAAAGCGACCTCTGTAGCCAACGTTCCCCCCCCACCTCCGTTTTGGGTTTTGTTTTGTTTGGGGTCCACACCCGGTGGTGCTCAGGGGCCGTTCTGTGGCCCTGCACCCAGGAATCACTCCTGGCGGGCTCCGGGAACCAGGTAGGGTGCTGGGAATCGAACGCGGGTCGGCCAGGTGCAAGGCAAGCGCTGCACTGTTGCTCCGGCCCCTAGCAATCCTCTTCCGGGAGGGAAATAGGTGGGTGTGGAGAGCTGGGGTGGGGGAAGGGTGCAGGGGGGCGCTGTGCGGCAGGCAGTGAAGGTAACCCCGAACCCCACCTTTCTCGTGCTTGTTGAGATGCAGAACGCTGGGCAGGGAAAGAAGTAGCATAAGGGATGGGGCTGGTGCGATAGCACAGCGGGTAGGACGTTTGCCTTGCATGCGTCCAACCCAGGTTCGATTCCCAGCATCCCATATGGCGCCCCGAGCACAGCCAGGAGTAATTCATCAGTGTAGAGGATCACCGGGTGTGACCCCCAAAAAGCAAAAAAAAGGAAAAAAAAAGTAGCATAAAGGATCCGGGTTCAGCATCCAGACCTCAGGCAGCGAGTGTGGGGCTCCGGGGCTCTTGCTCACTCCTGCTCCCTGAATGTGAGCGCAAGGCTGTGAGTTACTCACTTGTGACTTGGTTCCTTGAAGATGACGGTGCAGTCTTTTCACAGTGGGTCGATGCTGGTGGTTTAGCGAGGCACTTTCATGATTGTTTTAAGGGGGCGCGGAGGATAGAGGGGGGTGCAAGAGCAAACTCTGTGAGCAAAGTTGAATTTCTGCACCATCACAACTCTAGAATAAGTGGGTGTATGTGGAGTAGAAGTTGAAATACTCTAGGTGTGTGTTATGTGCCAGGTACTGTTCATTGTTATACTTGGATCCTGTAATACATCCTGACAACTGTAATATATTTCCAAATTATAACTTGTTCCTAAAATATTGATTTGAAGGGTAGAGGAGATAGTTGAATGGGCTGAGCACATGCTTTGCACTGTGTTATGTGGTTCCCAGAGTAAGCCCCAAGCGCAGAGTTGGAAGTGGCTCCAGCAGCACTGTTGGGAATGATTCACCCCTGCTTTCTCCCCTCACTGCACCCCCCCCACACCAAAACACACAATACCATTTTTTAACACAGTCAATTTTTTGTTTCCACTTTCGATGGACTTACTTACCGCAAATATAATTGTATTTCAGAACTAAATCAAATCTCTTGAGCATATTTACCTCTTATTTACTTAGGTTGTTTTTTTTTTTTTTTTTTTTTTGGCATGGGGGTAGGAGGAGGATCCTGTATGTAATACTGCAAGCATCTTAACTGCCATACTCCTGGCAGTGCTCCGGGGACCATATGGGATTCCCGAGATCAAACCCAGGTTGGCTGCGTGCGAGGCAAACACCCTACCCGATGTACTATTGCTCTGGCCCTTTTACTTCGTTTTTGAATGGAAGTTGTCCAGGGACTTTTCCTAGCTCAGTTCTCAGGAATGATTGTGATATTGCTAGGGGGAACCTTGTGCAGTGACCGTAATTGAATCAGGGTTGGCTGTGTAAGTGCCCTATGTCCTTTGCTACTACCACTTTGGTCTTGTTTAACCTTTTTGAAGTCTAGATAGTTTAGTCAGTTAAATCAAGAATTTCAGTTGGGTGGAGAGATAGTGAGTGCAGCATTCGGTGCATGCTTTGCAAGTGGATAGCCTGGGTTTAATTCCTCGCCTCACATATCATCCCCTGAGCACTGTCTGAAGTGATTCCTGAGCACAGAGCCAGCAGTAAGCTTTGAGCATGGACAGGTGTGGCCCCCAAACCAAAATAAAATAAAACCCACAAACCACCATAAGACCCTTAAATTAAGACTCAAGAAAAATAGAGGTTCTTATGTGGAAATTGTTAGATTTTTCAGAACTTCTGTGAGAAAATTGTTAAAGACAACCTTATTAAAAATTAAATAATTTGATGATGGTAGTATAGTAAAACGTGCTTATAAACTCATTATTTTAACAAATTTGATTTATTGCTTCAGATTAAGACATTATTATGTTTTATATTTATGGCTGGGCTGGAGCGATAGCACAGCTGGTAGGGTGTTTGCCTTGCATGCTGCTGACCCAGGTTCCTCCACCTCTCTTGGATAGCCCAGCAAGCTACTGAGAGTATCCTGCCTGCACGGTAAAGCCTGGCAAGCTATCTGTGATATATTCGATATGCCAAAAACAGTAACAAGTCTCACAATGGAGACGTTACTGGTGCCTGCTCGAGCAAAGCGATGAACATCGGGAGGACATTGCGACAGTGCAGTGCTATTTATCACTAAAATATCTTTCTCACTACTAAAAATTTATAATTCTCCCCTTCAAACTTCTTGAACTGAATAAAATGATAGTACTTTTTTTGTGTGTGTTGTTTATATTTATTTTAAAAATTGCTTGCAAACCATAATGCCCCAAAGTGAGAGTATGGGAAATATTGTCTGTCATGGAAGCAGGGAGAGGTGGGCGAAGGGGGTGTATACTGGGGAAATTGGTGGGCAGGATGTCACTGGTGGAGGGATCGGTGTTTGTGTGATTGGCTCTAGCGATAGCACAGCGGGTAGGGCATTTGCCTTGCACGCGGCTGGCTGGACCCACCAGCGTTCGGTTCCTCCGCCCCTCTTGGAGAGCCCGCCAAGCTACCGAGAGTATCTTGTCCGCATGGCAAAGCCTGTCAAGTTGCCCATTAAGTATTCGATATGCCAAACACAGTAACAAGTGTCATAATGGAGACGCTACTGGTTTCGCTCGAGCAAAGCGATGAACAACGGGAGGACAGTGACAGTGACAGTGAACCCAAACATGAAAGCTTGTAACTATCTCACAGTGATTCAATAAAATAAAATAAAAATTGCTTGCTGGGAGAGATCAGATAATTAAATTTATCAGATAATTAAATGAGTTTATACTTCTAAAACTCACGAGGGGTTATATCATTCTGTTTCGGTCACATTTGATTTACTACACATGTCAAGTCAGAATTTGAATTTCTGAAAGAATACTTACAAAGTAATGAAGCATGGTAACTTTTTCTAAATCAGTTTGAACTCTTAATTTTACCATCATGAAATGGTTTTGCCAAGAAACAATGGCAGAGAGGCTGACTGAGTTCTTTATGTAGTCTTTCTCCTCTCCCTGCCAGGCTCCAGTTCTTCGGCTGACATCATATAGTGCTGTGACTGTTATTTATGAATGGAACTTTACAGAATGAGATGGAAGAGTGTTTTCCTGTTTTGAAAGACTTTGTTCTAGAATTTGTCATAAAATGGAATTCCCATGAAAATCTGACCTAACCAGAGCTCAAATTGTGTTATTTCAGAATTTTCTCAGTTCTTAGTGTTTTGTCATTAGAATGAAATAATATTTTATTCATATAGATGTTATAAAGAGGAGGACATGCAATACTAAGGATGGAATAAGAATAAGGAGAGGGGCTGGAGAAATAGCACAGCGGGTATTGCCTTGCACTCAGCGACCTGGGTTCTATTCCCAGCATCTCATATGGTCCCCTGAGCACCCCCAGGAGTAACTCCTGTGCATCGCTGGGCGTGACCCAAAAAGAAAAAAAAAGAATAAGGAGAAACTAAACTTGGTCCTATATTAAGTTTCTCCTCACATGAGGAGCTCCTTTTTCTGTCTATTCTACTTTCCAATAAACTTTTCCACTCTCTAACTCTGGAAAAAAAAAAAACCAAGAATAAGAGAAACTGGTGTTTTAGTTTACACAGAAATGAGGGCCAGTACTGATTTTGAAGTATACTTGAATATTTTTCCCCATGTAAAGTGCTATTTTGACTATCACTAATATTATTCCATTGTGCAATTGAGAAAACTGAAGCTTGCAGAAATTAAAATTATTTGTTCCGATTGAAAATCCAGCTGTGCAAGATGTGGAGCTGGGAACGGGAACCAGGTGTTTCTAATGCTAATCCCACCCTCCGCTATTGCACTCTCCTGCCTCAGAGAGAATCAAGTTTTTTTGGTTTGGCTTATTTTTGCCACACCTGGTAGTACTTAGAGACTGTTCTTAGCTCTCTGCTCAGAGGTCACACACCTGGCCACTTGGCAATGTTTGAGGGACCATGCAGTACTGGCACGTGTTGAGCTAATTTCTCCAGTTCCTGTGAGGTAGGCCTGTGTGAATAGAGAGAAGGGGAGGAGAGGAACTAAGGTGGCAGAATTTTGTCTAGTAGGTCACAGAGAAATGGAAAATGTCTGATTTAGAGAAATATCTTTGGGAGATGTGTATTTTTAGGTAATGTTTTTTTTAAATGAGGTGTGTGTGTGTGTGATTTTAGAGATCTGTAGGGAAGAGAGAGAATGTACGACCCCTGGGAGTACTTAAAAGTGGGCAAGTAGTAGAAGAGAGGAGCTGGAGAGTTTCTGGGATAACATGGGAAGAGTGAAACCACCGATCAGAAGGAAAAGTCTTTCCTATTTCAATTTAGTCCCTGCTTGTTCCTCTGCCCCTGCTCTTCCATGTCTCTTTGTTCCATGAGTCAGGCACACTGTCCTAGGTACTGGGCAAATGGTGGTGAATAATCAGAGAAAAGGTCCTGCCTTTATGACACTTTGTTCCCCTACCTATAGAAGTCATAACAATAAACACAATTAAAAGTCAAATGTGTGTAATGTGGTAGGTGATGGTAAATGGGTGGGGAGTGTCAGGAGGTGAGCTGTTTGGGGAGGTAGTGTTTAAGTAGGAAAGTCTGAGAAGTGCCTACAAGAGAATGGGCACTTGGTTACAAAGTACAAGATGCAAAGAGTAAGAGAGTAGCCATTTTCACTGTGATAAGGGTTGGAAACCCCAAGAGAGGGAACAGCAACAGTTAAAATGTATGTTGTTGGGTTTGTCTGGTTGTTAAAAACTAGCAAGAACCAGGGTGGCAAAAGCCTAATGAAAGAGAGGGAGAGAGCATAGAAACTCAAGATGGGCACAGAACCTTTAAGGCTACTGTTAAAATTTTTTCTTTCTCTGGGATGGGACACCACTCACTGAATATCAGCTGTTTTAAAAGAATCACAAAACCAAAGCACTTAAAAAGTGCACATTGGATTTATGGTCTCTTTCATAGTGACTATTCTACTGCCACACAGTGTTGTAGGAACTGGGGCATACAAACCAAAGAGTTGATTAAAATCCGTATGCTTTTTCCCCCCATTTTTTAATTTTATAAAGTAGTTCACAATATTTCATTGCATTTAATATTCAAACACCAATCCCACCACCATTACACCTTCCCATCACCATATTTTGGATATTTCAATCCTGAACCCCAATCCCTGCCCGAAAGCAGAACTGGCTACAAAGAGGTATACTAAGAGGAAAGAGTGTGGAGGTTGTTGTGTTTCACCCAGGGGCCATTTAAGCCCTTCTATAAGAGATCACTAACAGATTGAAAATCCCTATGCTTTAAAAATTAAATGAAAAAAAAATTGATTTTTTTGAAATATCCTAGAAGCGCTTAGGACCTGAGCCGCTCCTGGTGAAATTCAGTCTGGTGGTACAGTTTGGGGCCATAGTGCTGTGGGCTGTGCTGTTCTGGGGATTTAACTTGGGGTCTCAGGCATGAGACATTGAGCTAGTCTCCTTGGCCCCCAAATCTCTTCTTTTGACTTCATGAAGGCAATTCGATATATTCTTTATTGCTAGCTAATTCTTTACTAGATATCAGTGCTATTTAGGGTGGAGTCATGTTTCTGAGACTCCCCAGATGGATGTCTGATTGGAGGTAGTAGCATCCCGTACTAGAGCTGCAAGAACAGTACATGGTCTGCTTTGATAGCTGTTGGCATCTAGTTCTACAGTAAGTTGGTCAGGGAACTTTGAGACAGGCCATTGGTCCCTTTTTGTTCCAGAGCTACTTTTTTCTGTGGGTATAGTGGCTGTATTTGTGATACCATGTTCCCCCCACCCCCATTTTCAGCTTTTTTATTCACTTACATTCACCTTCAGTTGGCAGCAACTGACCTTTAAAGTAATGTGCTGGCATTGGCATCTTTATTTATTTATTTATTTATTTATTTATTTTTTCCCCAGTGGCATCTTTAACACCATTACCAAACCCTCAATCCTTAGACTCCTTTCTCTTTGTTTATTCTTTCTACAATATTTTTCCATTTTCCTTTTTGTCTGTGGTAATACTTATATAATTAAAGACTGCTAACACTGTTTTTATAGTGCCTCAGTGCAAGTGACCTGAAAGAGTTATAATTGCTTTCTAAATGTCTATCTTAAAACATTTCTAGGAAGAACAGTAAGAAAATCTGTAAAGTACTTTCAGTTCCTTGGTGAAAGGGGAAATAAAAACCAGCAATTAGAGTTTAGAAATTGACTGCCTGTGACTTGTACTTTTTATTTTATGATTTTAGAAAAGAAAAAGATTGGATTCCATTTGTTTTGAAACTAGGATTTGTAGCAAAGAATAGAATAATTCATGTATTTTGTCAGAAATTCTTTGTTTACCTCCAGAATTTTAGTTTTCAGATATTTGAATAATTCCAAATTTTATTACTTGTTACATTCATATAGAGATTGTGATGTTGCAGGTGTAATAAATTTTAAGTATTATTTTGATGTGAATATAATTTTGCATTTACCAAGGTTACAAGTAACCTCAATTTATTATGTAGTCAAGAGGGAGTGTCTTTCATGCTCTATTTTTATTAAAGCACCATGATTATAAAGTTATTCATAGTTGACTTTTAGACATAAAATGTTCCAGCACCAGTCTTACCACCAGTGTCAACTTCTCTCTACCAGTGTGGATTCTCTCATTTAAAAAGTTTTATTTGTACCAAAGTTTCTTTAACTACTCATCTGTTCTTCGGCATTTGGATTTTTTTCAGATTCTGGCTATTGTAAACAGTGCTGCAATGAACATACAAGTGCAGATGCCATTTCTATTATACTTTTTTT
>JAOXYA010126743.1:0-21963 GCA_028565675.1 Sorex palustris
TATATTTGCTCTTTTTACGAATCATTTCATAAAATGATCAGTTTCAAAGAGATTTTTTTTCTGGAAAGATGATTGAGCTGAAAAGGAGCCTAGGAGAAGGCTCAGTAGCAAAAATGCCAGCCAATCACAGTTCTGTAGCTTGGCTCTTTGGGTTCCAGGAGCTCCCATGGAGTGTGTGATCTCAGAAGAACTACAGCCAGGTGTGCATAAGCACCACAAGTAAGGATGGATGTGACCCAGGTCATTACAACAAAGAAATAATGGCAACAGTGGAAAGGAAAGTGAGAAAACTAATAAGTATGAAAAAGGGGTTACTTAGATGCTATTAGAACTACACTGCTTTTAAAATGAACTGAAATGTCCTCTGTTGAGTGCCTTTATGAAGATGAACTGGTTACAAACATGTAACCTGCTTTCACAAATGCTCACACTTGTACACACAGAGAAATTTATAAGTACTGTTTTCTAAGTTACATAATTTTCAAATGTGAATAATTGCCAGAAGAGAACATATAAGAACTGGAAAGAGACTACCCCAGTCCTCACCAAGTCTTCCCATATAGCATTGAGCACTAACTCCTTTGCTACACCCGACAACTTATTGGCATTGCTGCACACATGGTAGCTCAGAGGAGCAAGTTTGTAACATCAGGGATCTTGTCCACCAGAGCCAACTTAGGAAAGTACATTAAGATACGTGTACTTCCTTGGAAGGTTGTAGAATGTCTTTTCAATTTTTACTGTTTGCTTTTAATCTAAATTACTCTTGCAAGAACTTGGGGATCAGAGTATAAGAATCAGCAACAACCAGGTTTCTCAATTTGATTCTCAGTGTAAAGTACTTGAGTTCCTGATGATAAGTTTTAGACCCTATGAATCCATTTTTCTCCTTTTCTAAGGTAGGACTATAAATTTCAATACTCATTTGATTTTGGGGGATTTGGATTTTAGTTTGGGAGTCACACCCAGCAGCATGCAGGAGTTGGGGCTCATAAAATACCTCTTTTAGAATCTGATTAACATGAGACTACACTAAAATTTTCCAAAACTTCATGTGTCCTTTGAGTCTTCTCTGGAATCCCCTAATCATTCATTCAAACATGTCTAGTTGGAGATATTTTTTAAAATAATGCTGTTATTTATTAAAATACTTATTCAAGACGTTCAAGCATTTAAAAAAAATGTCTTCACTATTTATGCAGGTGCAGATTCAGTTTTCCACTGTTATGATTTGAAGGGTTAGAAGCTGTTTTCAGAGGTTAGACATAAAATTAACTGCATTTGGAAAACAACTTGTTACCTCACTAAGGTCTGTATGAATAATAAACACACAAAACTTTGACCAGAGTCACTGCAAAGCCAGAAATATGAAGCAAAAGCAAAGATTACAGGGTTTCCTTTTATTGGAATAAATGTTTATTTGAACTGCAAAGGATGCTGTCAGTGCAATTTGGGGCCAACAAATCAAAAATTTCAAAAGTGGTTTGCTGTGATTTTTTTGTTCAATGCGAGCATAATTTTTCATAACCTATAAGGTACATATTTTTCAGATACAGCTTTTTATTTCTTCATGGTAGCTTAATACAAACTCTTGTTTCTAAAATTCTATGTATTCCAACTAAATATCACATGTTCCTAACTTTTCTCTCAAAATTATCATTAAAGGAGAAAGCTAAGAAGCTGAAATCTTGTGTGGAGAATTTTTCTCAGCTTGCTGAATTCATATCAGGCTCTGTGAGTGTATTCATATCAATATGTAGCCTCAACATATATTCAAATATGGTTCTCACTGGCTACCCATGAACCCTTCATTTTTGCAGTGACCTGAGAGTATTAAAGGTTTGCATACAGTTCCCCCGCTCATTAACATCAAGGCTTTCAGAAGAAACCAGGCTTCTTGACACCTTTTGTTCTCTTGACTTTTAAACTTGGTGTGCTACAGGAAGTTTCCTCTCCTGTTTTCCTGTTGATATTTTTGTGAGAGTTTTGTTTGAGGGTTTTTTTTGGGTCGGGGTGGGAGGGTGGAGTGAGGAAGTAGGCTACATCTGGTGGTGCTCAGAGATTACTCCTGGGTCTGTGCTCAGGGCTCACTCCTGACAGGACTGGGGGACAGGATGTGGGGTATGAGGGATGGAACCTGGGTCTGACATGTGCAGGGCCAATGCCCTACCCACCATACTCTCGCTTCAGCCCCTCTTATTGACACTTTGGACTGAGTAACAGTGTGGGAGTATCCTGTGCATTGTAGGATATTTAGCATCTTTCCTGGGCTTTGTAAACTAAGTCCCTATAGTTTCCATCCCCAAAACTCTAAAGTTCAGACAAATTATGTATGCATATATTGGAAATATCTCCCCCACCCTTCCCTGGGTAAAACTGCACCAATTGGGAATCACTGTCCTCCAGAATCCAAGCACCACCTCCATCCTGGGCCTGGCTTTGATCCCATCTCTTCCCTTATCTCTTTTCACTTGAACCCTAGTAATCCTGCTTCCTTCTCCATTCCCATCTGTGTTTATAATCATCTCATTAGACCCTGTGACAAAGATCTTCTATTAATACAATAGAATCCCATATGAAATGATCTCCTTGTTTATACATTATCTCCTCGATTAGAACAAAAGTCTCATGGAGAAATAAATCACATCTTAACAATTTATTTACTGGCTATCTAAAATATGCTTCACATAGAGCCCAAATTCAGGAATGTTCAATAGTTTTAATGATTCAGTATAAACAGATTACCATAAAATAGAAGTGAAAGTTTTAAACACCTAAATCTTCTTCTTCAGTATAGAAGACATTCATTTTTAAGTTCAATTTAATTTTGTTGATGTAAGCACTTTTGTACTGTATTCAAATCTAGTTAGATACATTGTGGTATATATATATATATGTGTGTGTGTGTGTGTGTGTGTGTGTGTGTGTGTGTGTGTGTGTGGATATAAATAAATATCTATATATATATATATATATATATTGCTTTTTGGGTCGCACCTGGTGATGCACAGGAGTTACTCCTGGTTGATGCACTCAGGAATTACTCCTGGCGGTGCTCAGGGGACCATATAGAATCAAACCTAAGTTGGCTGTGTGCAAGGCAAATGCCCTACCCACTGTGCTATTGCTCCAGCCCCCATTGTGGTATATATTTTAATGTATATGATATATATTGGCTTGGGAGCTATACCAGGCAGCATTTAGAGGCTTCCTCCTGGCTCTGTATCCCGGGAACACTCTTACAGGGGTTCAGGGTGATGAAGAGCAAATCCGTTTGGCCACATGCAAGGCAAGTGCCCTACTCACAGTGCTATCTCCCTGGCTTCTACATTTAATCTACCCCACCCCCAGTTTCATAGGTTAAAATTGGCATAGAATATTGTGCTGTTTAAGGTGTACAGCATAATGATTTTATAGATTATAAACATTTATTGTAAGTAAGTTCAGGTCATGTAGCCTCATAGTTAAACTTGTTTCCTTGTGAAGAGAACTTCTAACTTGACTCTCCAAGCAACTCTCAAAGCAGACAATATGGTATGTTAATGACCGTCACCATGCTCTGCGTGACATACCAGAATGTATTTAAGCTATAATTACATTGTATAACTTTGATTACTTTCATTCATTTCCTCCTCCTTTCCCTCCATATTTGGCAACCAACCCCCATCTTTTCTGTGTTTATATGAGTTGGGTGTTTTTAGATTCCATAGATAAGTGAAATCATATGGTACTTTTTTTTCCTCTGACATTTTTCCCTTTGGAACATCATGTGTGTACGACATTCTGTTGGATTGATAATTCCTTAACTTTGAACATATTTCCTAACAACACTTTTCACACATTTTCACCAAAGTTTTAAAGTTTTGATGTCTAGTTTTACACTTTTATATTATCTGTAACCCTTGGTATAACATTGCAACTTGAGTTAGCTTTAGTAGTTCTGCCTTCTAATTTTTATGCTTATTTTATTGGTCATTAATATACTTCTACTGTGTAATTACTTTTTCTTATGCAGGTTTTGTTCTTTTCAGTGTTTTCTGCTTAGTGCCATTTTTTTCTTTTTAGAGAATCTCTTTCACATTATTTTTCTTTTTGTGTTTCTTAAAAGTCTGCTGAATGCCCTAAACTCAGTGCTATTCTATAATTTATTTTAAGATCTTCTCTATATCTTTAACTTTTGCCTTTTAAATTGTAATGTATCTTTGTGTGGTGTGTGTGTGTGTGTGTGTGTGTGTGTGTGTGTGTGTGTTTTCGGGGAGGGATTCCTATTTGAAACTCTTTAGACTTTCTATACCTAGTGACTGTTCCCTCGGGTTAGGGATATTTTCCATCATCATTTCCTTAAATATTTTTCTGCCCTTTTTTTACTTCTTAAGTTTACCATTTTAGTGAACTTTACTCCATTTTTTTATCCAGAGGTCTTCCAGTCACTTATCTGTTCCTTCACTGTAGTCAGGAAAATGTTAAACTTTTCTATTGTACCTTATCAGTCCTAGTATTATATTCCTCAGGTCTCTAACTTCTTTTTTGGATCTCTAACTTCCTAGTCTATCCATTTTTGCTGAAGGTCAATGAGAACTTTTGTAATCATGACTTTGAACATTTCATCAGCTAGTTTGACTATGTCAGCTCTCTAGTCTTTTTCGGGAACTTTGTATGATATAATTTAGAGCACACTCCCCTTCTCCCCATTTTACCCATTTCTCTATAAGCAGAGTTTATAACGTTCTGTGTATTTGTCAACTCTACTGCCTCCGCCAGTCTTATAGGAATGGCCTTACACAGGTATTGTCCCATGGAATCCAGATGTATAGTCCTGCCTTTAATGGCACTGAGCTTGATGCTCCAGGTGTGTTCCTGTGTGGCCTGTACATGTCCTTCTGCTCTGCTAGTGGGACACGGCATGTGCTCATGTTGTCCATGGTGGGTCAGCACATTGAGGCACATGACTGGACCTCAACACTAGGTCATGTGCTAGGTGCAGTGTACCACCCCTGTGTAGCAGGTGGGGTGTCGGTGAATGGAGACCGATATCAACAAGAATCATAATCATATGATTTCAAAGACTATTTTAAGAGCTAATATCTTCCAAACCTGTCTTTATCAATTTTATAAATGACTCATTCTGTACCATAAATTCAGCATTTAGTCGCTCACATTGCTTTCATTTACTGATGAAGAAACAAGTAAAGAAAGATTAAGCATTTGCCCAAGTTCACAGACATGAAATGTTAATGAAGAAATTGGAACCTCGGCAGTCTGACTTAATTATTTTTATTATTAATCATTAATACTGATTATTAATCAAGTCTGTCCTTAGTATAAGTAGTCAAGGAAGCTAATCAATTCTATGAAATATTCAGAGCAAATTATTTCCCAAAGAATTTAATAGTGGTTTCAAGTGCTCTAAAGTGTTTGAAAAACACCCATTGTATGCCCAGTAATATTCCAGGATCTGGTGATAGAATCAAAATATTATAGAACGTTAGCAATAAAAGACACACCAGACATATTCCAGTTTGGTGGTTGGGAATCTGGCTATACAGTAAAATCACCAGGAGTGGGATGGGAGAGAAGCTTTGCAAAGTTATTTGTTCTGTACCTCACCTCTGGAGCGACTGAACTAGAAACATTGCAAGCAGGGTTGCTTAGAGATGCTGATGTGTGGTCTCAGCCTTGGCAAGGCAAGAAAGATTTAAAAAGTAGCCTGCTGAAAGCCATTGCACTAAAAAACAGAAAAGACTTCTATTTTTAATTTTTTAATTTGTTTTGGAATCACATCTGATAATATTCAAGGCTTCCTACTGGCTCTGCGCTCGGGGATCACTTAGGAGACCATATAAGATGCCAGGGTTCAAACCCAGGTTAGCCCTATGCAAGGCAAGTGCACTACCTGCTGTATTATTTTCCAGTCCTCATTTACCATTTTTAGTACACTATTAAAGTAGATTATAGTTGGTTGGAAATCTGTTCATTCAACAAATACTCGTGAAAAGAATGGTAAATAAGGGCCAAAGCTATAGTGCAATGGTTAGGGCACTTGTCTTGTATGAAGCTAACCTGAGTTCAATACAATCTTGGGGTAAACCATATGGTACCCTGAGCCTTGCCAGAAGCAATCCCTGAGCTCAGAGGCAGGAGTAAGCATAGCTGAGTGTGGCCCCAAAATAAAACACAACAAGAATGATAAAGAAAAAAAATTAAGTCTGGGAGAATGTCAGTAGAAAGTCCCAGAAACCTTCAATAGCTCCATAATATTCAATTACTTTCAGAAGTACAATAGAAGTACATACAGTGCTGGGGAGACAGTATAGTAGGTACGGCATTTGCCTTGTAAGTAACCCACCCAAGATAGATTTCCTGCACCCTATATGGTCCTCTGAGCCCACCAGAAGTGTTTCCTGAGTGCAGAATAAGTCTTGAGTTATTGCTAGGTATGACCCACCCCCCAGCCCCCACCACCAAAAGAGTAAATAATCTTAATGTGATGTTTCACTAAATTTGAATTTCTGTGGAAAAGGGAAAGTCAAAAGCAGTATAGTTTTATGATAGTAAGATGAGATTTGTACTCATTCAAGACAGGATTCAAATCTCACACTTTAAACCAATGGTTAATCTATTCATTGTCTAAGCCTTGTCTCTGCATCCACTCAGAAGGGATAATACCTCGTCTACTGATAATTCAATCAAACAAAATTTTAAAAAGTGCTGAAACAGTTGATTAGAAAACTCATAAATCATAAATATCTCCCTTACTTCCTTTGAAGACCGTTTAAAAAATAATAAGCAATTCAATAAAAATATACCTCTCCTAAATGTGACCACATCTTAAAAAGCAGACAAGAGCTCAGAAGGAGAATATTTTTGTCTCTAGTGCAGGGATGCCTGATGTCTGTGTATAATCCTCATCTTCCTGTATCTGCCAGAACCTTTAAAGCTTCCTGTGTCTTTCAGCTCCTCACTGAGCATGCCCAGCAAATTTCCTTCTCTAGGGCTATTTTTATGCTCTAGACTGTGTCCACTGCTTAATTCAGCCTTAACACTATTCTTTCAATGTCTGGTGTTGACAAAAGGAGACAGGCACCTTTTTTAAGCTCATGTGCTGAAATGCCACAAGCACTAACAACTGATGTGCAAAGGCAAGTGGCCTAGGAAGTTCTCACTCATCACTTTTACAGACAAGCATTTTGGAGGTGAACATTCCCTCAACTACTAAACCCAGAATCTTTTGGAGAGATGTTCTTGCGGTAAACTCATATTTTCCTAAGTAAAATTTCAGCTCCCATGCCATTACTAAGTACCTCACAGAGTAGTAATTCCTTCTTTTGCACTCATCCACTAGGAAAAGTTACTCCTTCAAAGTAAGCAGGAACAAATGCGACAGAAAATGAAGAACATAACGACAAAGTCAGTGTCAGCCCACCCTAAGGGAAAAGGCATGTACATTATTTAAACAATGCCATACATGGGCCATAATTTGGAGGATAAAACATACAGCATAAAAAACTGCATATGATTCTATTGAACCAATTTATATTCTCTATTGCAGCTGCTTTGCTATTTTTTCCTAAATTTTCAGCAATACTCTCTACTTTAAACACATCCTATATAAAAGTGTTTTCTTAGGCCAGAAAGATAATACGGGAGGTAAAGCATTTGCCTTGAATGTGACCAACACTAGTTTTGCCAGGCCCAACACAGGGTCCTCTAAGCACTATCAGGGATGATCCCTGAGCACAGAGCCAGAGGAAAGCTGTAAGCACTGCCAGGCATGCCCTTTGTGCTCCCCCAACAAGTGTTTTCCATATAAAAATATGTGCCATATGTTTTTCAAAGGGAGAACTTCAAACAATAAAACCAAATGCATTAATGAAAACATTTATGAAAAAAATTCATGAATTGCTAAAGTTCAACAGAATATGAGCTATTATGCAAACTAGATGAATACACACATGATAAATGATATACAAATGCATAAATACATAATAGTGAGCATCTGGAGGAAAAAATAATTTTGACAAAATATTATGTCAACAAAGTTAGTATTCTTTTGTTAATTGCCGGATTTCTCAGCACCTTAGGGTAGGAATATTTATCATAATTTTCTAACAAGAAGAAATTGTTAAGCGAATTTCTTAAACTTTTTAAAGCATTTCTCGAACTCAAGTACTGGAACATCAGTTTGGAAAAGACTGACCTGAAATATTAACATAATATGCTGCCTTTCAAAAATGGTGGCAGTTAAACATTCTAAGTCTTAACATAGAAGAGTGGATTCATCTGGCAAACCAGAAATGGCTCTGATTTGAGGGTGACAATTCTGAGTTTAGAAATTTTAGCAATTTATAAAGGGAGCAGAACACAATATTTCTCAGAGTACCTATTATTGTTCATAAAACCACTAAAATGTAATTAGGACACAATTCATATGGTTCTAATTTGGATATAGATACTGTAAGGTACTCTTTGTTTGTTTTGGAGCCATGCCCGATGGTACTCAGGGCTTACTCCTGGTTCTGAGCTCAGAAATCACTACCAGCAGGGCTTGAGGGACCATATGGGGAACCAGAGATCAAACGTGGCTGGTCATGAACAAAGCAAGTGCCCTGTCTGCCATACTATCTCTCTGGTCCTCCACAATGTATTCTTGAGACTATTTTTCCCTTTTTTATAAAAAAGGGGAAAAGTGCAAAAAAGCTTCCCAAGTGCATACTGAGTTGAAATCTGAATATATAAACATATAATTGAAGTTTAGGTAACATGGTTTGAATAAGTATTGGTAACGGTTTGAATGTTTCCTCCCTAAGTTGCAATGTGGAAGTGCTCAGGGTTTGAACACAGAGTCTATGAGGAAGTGATAAAGGTTAAATGAGGTCATGAGGATGAGGTTCTAAGCCAAAATGGCTAGTAACCTTATACAAAGATGAGAAGTCAAGTGGTTAACTCAAAGGAGTGGTACATGTCTTTCTGCATGAGGTCCTGAGTTTGTCCCTGGCATTGCATGACTCCTTGAGCACTCTGGGTATGGTTGCAGTTACCTTCAAGCACCAAGTCATGAGACCTGAACCACTGACCAAGTATCCTAGGGAGAGGGAGCCTCCAACCACTACCACCATGTTTCTCTTAAAGAAGAAAGTGAGACACCAGAGGTTTCCTCTGCATTCTTTCACCCTTATGTCTGTCTGTCTGTCTGTCTGTCTGTCTCTGTCTCTCTCTCTGTCTCTCTCTCTCTCTCTCTCTCTCTCTCTCTCTCCTCTCCTCTCCTCTTCTCTCTGCACCACTCTGCTCCACTCCTCTTCCTCTCCTCTTCTTCTACTATTTCTCTCTGTCTCCCCATCTCTCTCTGAGGGGTCAGGTGAACACACAGGACAGGTGTTCTCAAGTCTTCAGGAACTAACACTCACCAGAAAACAAAACTACTACTGGACATTGACTTGACTTTTCAACCTTAGAACTTGTGAGAAAATAAATTTCTGCCATTTAATTCATGTGATCTGTAGAATTACTTTTTCTGGGAAGCCAAAGCAGACTAATACAATGTGGCTCAGACACACCATTGACACATGAAATCAAAATACAGAATCAGATTAAAACTGAATCACCTTACTGCTCAATTTAGAAGTCTTAATAGTCCTCCACCACATCAGGTTCAGAGGAAAAATAAAGAAACAAGAGGCTTTATGAATCACAGAGGTGAACATTCTTCCTAGGGAAAGATGTTCACTTTCATAAATTTAACCTTTATACTCACATAACTTGAAAAACAAAATCAAGAATCCTCACCCAAGCAAAATAAAAAAACAACAACAAATAAAACCCCTTCTCCCAGTTTAAGAAATTTGAAGCAAGGAAAAAGCCTTCCATCCCTGCCCGATCCCCTATGCCACAGAGCTCTGGCTGGAATTGTTTTCAAGGGCATTTGGCCTTTGAAAGGTGAGCAAACAGGCCCAGCCATTGAAAGAAAGATAAACACGCTCACTGCCTTTGGAGAGTGTTGACAGAGTGAGGCAGGGTTGTCAGGCCTTGACAATGGAATGCTGGGGTTTCTAGGCCCCTGCATGGAATCCCTGCACACTCAGACACGCCCCAACGTCCTGTCACCTACTGCAATGCGCCTCATCACTCCAGTCATCACAGTCGTTGTAACCATTACATTGCAGCTTCCTAGGCACACAGATTCCGCTGGAGCATAGAAAATTGTCACCGCCTCCGCACAGCACTGGAAAAGGAACAGAAACACAACGTCAGAAGATGAGGATTTGAACCTTCCCCACCTCCTTTAAATTTAGGAAGAGATCAATCAACAACAAGGAACATCTTCTCGGGTATTGATCTGGTTTGGTTCCAAATGCCTTTCTTGCCACTGTCTCTAACAGTGTCTCGGGCCCTTCAGCGAACTGTGAAATTATCCAGGAATAGTGCAGTGTTTTCCTGACACAAGTGAGGAGCATGCCGGGTGGGCTCCGAGAGGAAGGTATCCTGGCCGGGCAGATAGAGCGGCCTTCTCCCGCATAATTTCCAGAGAAAATACGAATATTATTTTTTCATAATTGAAAATTATTTTCAAGTGAAGTATGATTCATTGAACAAAGATGAGAAAAAAACAAACTCTGTCAAAAACACTGCTCAGTATCACAGAGAGAAAAATTGCAGTAAAATTAGTTCATTGATGTGCATGCCCAAAACAGAGGTACAGAGACCTCTTTGTCCTGTGTTTGAAACATATTTACTTGCCTTGATAAAATGCCAGTTAGAAATAAATGTCAGAGTCAGTTTAGACATCAGAAGTATAAGAAAGTATTATTAGCTAATAATATCTTCATTCTTCTTATTTTCTTAACGTGGTTGTATTTTAGTATTCTTTGCTTTTAGTTGTAATTTGTGCTTTTACCTTTCAAAATTCAATCCCAAACAACTGCCTCAAATTTATAGTAAGCAATGTAAGATTAAAAGTTTGAGTGAAAAAAAGTATTTGCTTAAAAGGTTAACTAATTTCTTGACAAATGGGTGTCTAAATGCATTTAAATATTTGGTGATGCACATTAAACTCCCTTTAAATGTTAATAACCTCAGACATACAAATCTCATTTCATGGATCATACAAACGGACTTATTCTGAATAAGTAAATGTTTTTTTAAAAAGAATAAGCACACTGTTAATAACAAGAAAACTATAAAATAAAACTTTTGCGAAGTAGGAGAGTATTTAAATTGTGGTGCCTCCATATAATAAGAAATACCGTTTGCAACCATTGAAAAGTATATGTAAAAAATATTCAATGTTCCCAGACAAAGTTGAAGATTGTTTAAATGGAAAAACACAATTTGGTTCAAAACCATCATTTGAATTTCACAACTTGGCACAGGAAGAAGTTTATCTAAACTTACTGTGGTTATCCCTTTTTTAAGGATCCAAAGTAAGTTTTATCTTACCCTCCACCCTCCTTCCTTCCTTCCTGACTCTAAGGCAAGTTGATGCCTTGATCAGCTGTCTGCTCATGGCCACCACTCCCTGAACTATGGATTCCTTGATAAGTTGAATCTCATTGACTAATCAGAGGGAAACAGAAACCCAGGAACATTTCAACCTGGAATGAGAAATGCAGAAAAGTGCAGACTGAACCTTCCAGGCAATGAGGCCCCATGTGTCATATTTTCCATGTCCCAGTGGTGTTGTAGGCTTAGAGGAGGTTCCTAATATTTGACGGCAAAATGACATCCCCCTTCTCAAAAGAAGTACAATATATTTGTACAAATCAGGAGGGAAAGGCAATGAGTAGACTCTTTTCTAATACTCTTAAGGAATTCAGTTTCCATTTGTTGTACATCAAGTACAAATTAATCTGGGCTGGAGTGATAACACAGCGGATAAGGCATTTGCCTTGCATGCGGCTGACCCAGGTTCAACTCCTCCGCCCCTCTCAGAGAGCCTGGTAAGCTGCCCAGAGTATACAGCCCGCACAGCAAAGCCTGGCAAGCTACCCATGACGTATTCAATATGCCAAAAATAGTAACAACAAATCTCACAATGGAGATGCCACTGGTGCCCACTCAAGCAAATCGATGGGAGGACAGTGCTACAGTACTACCATTTAGTGTATATTCTACACAATGTCAAGAACCAAGTCCAGTTTCCCATTAAATCTCACAATTTTTGATAGAGAGGGATAGTGCAGCGGATAGTAGGGAGTTTTCCTTGCTCATGACCAATCCTGGTTTGATCCCAAGCACTGTATATGGTCAAACTCTGCCAGGAGTGATCCCTGAGCACAGAGCCAGAAGGAAGCCCTGAGCACCACTTAGAGTGCCAGCCCCACCAAAACAAGCAAACAAACAAAGAAACAAAAATCTCACAATTCCATATCAATACAAATTGTACCTATGAGTTTTTTCGACTGCCTACATAGTCAACATGATTCTATGTTGTATACTCTTGGAGAATTTCTCATGGAACTATCCTCCTATAAGGGTGGCAGGAAAAAACTCACAATTCCATATCAATACACATTCTACCTATGAGTTTTTTGACTACCTACATAGTCAACATGATTCTATTTTGTATACTCTTGGAGAATTTCTCATGGAACTATACTATTGTAAGGGTAGACAGGAAACCAGATATAAAATGAAAGCAAAAACACAAAGATTTCTGGAAGTAGTGGCACCACATAGGCCGGATCTTGTCCTGGCCACCCAAGTCCCACGCGGTGAAGCTGAGATTTGCAATCAAAAACAACGACTTCTACTTTTTTCTTTTGTATTTTGATAAACACTGAAGAAGCTGAAGCTGTTTAACTTTATTTTGGGGAAATCTCAGGTGTCATGGAGCCGCGTGCAAGGCAAACGCCCTACCGGCTGTGCTATCGCTCCAGAGAAAAACCTTACTGATAAGACTTCAGAGGTGAGAGACTGAAGCCATTTTAAATGGTTTACTGCATCTTGTAATCTCAGGATATTCTCTAGTTAAATTTCAGCCAGAAGTTTGGAAGAGAAGCTGGAGGAAATGTTTGTTTCAAAGTTGTGTCACTAATATCTTTATTTGTTTTTCCTTCACTCTTGATTGCATAACTGACCATCAGACGGGGCCTGGACTATGTGTGACCGACATGTTGGGTGGCCTGTGGATGTTGGGATATGGGGAGCACGTCCCGAGAAGTGAGCTTTTCTGATTTTCATCACACAACTTACATGAGCAGACAAAGAACTTGCATGAGCAGACTAAGGGAGGCTTGGATGTTTTTTTCCCTTTAAAAAATGATTTTCAAGTGTGTTTGATTCAGTAGCATAAAGCACTTTTGTAACATTGTTCTATTGCACAACTGCTACCGTAATTTCCTCCTTAGGATTTAAAAATCGTTTCCTAGAGCCAGGCCTCTTCGTAAAGGGTATGTGAGTATATCAATATTTTATTAATAGAATTGCCATGTTCCTCAAACTGCCAAATTGTCACTGATTATGCTGGCTTCTAGTTAAGCTTTGATGAATTTCTCCAGTATATTTCTATGGCTATTTTATGTCATTAGTTTTTCCTATTTTGCTGATATTGAGGTAACATTGTTATGGCAGAGTTAATGGCTATGCCTTTGGGAGGCAAAGTTGCTGCCTTGACACGAAAGTTGTCAAAGATCCTCCACCAAGTTCTTCTATAGTTTCTGGTCCCTCTCACTCTCTTCCTACTTTCAGCTCCCAACCTCACCCCGTCACTGGTTTGGTGATGACCTCAGTCCATTGTCAAGAGTCCAAGGCTTTGTTTTCACTGGACACAGCCTGTTCCTTTGCTTTGTTTCTTTACATGCCACATATGAGTGAGATCATCATTTTATCTCTTCAGTTTAAGCTTACTTTATTAATCGGGCTACAGCCAGCAGTGCTCAGGGTTTATTCCTGGCTTTTTGTGCTCAGGGATCACTCCTGGCAGGGCTCAGGGGACCAATTATGGCACTAGGGATTGAGCTCAAGTTGGCTGTGTACAAGGCAAGCACCCTATCCATTGTGGTAATCAAGTGTTTTAAAACTTGATTTTTAACATACTCAGGTTAGATTTTTTCCAGACTGTCTTTTCATTTCAATGTTTTCAAAAAGTTCAAGGAAGCTTAGGGAAGCTGGAAACTGGAGCTTGCCAATGTGTCCTGATCTTTTGCCAGTATTTAAATAGCTTCCTACCCTCATTTCTTTAGTTTGCGTCTTACCTGCTGTGCGTACCAGTCCCAGTGACCTGAAATCTCACCAAGGTCCTCTCTGTGGCAAACTAGAACATTTGCTCCCACGACATGCCTCTGTCCTTTTTCCTTTTTGTCAGGACAGAGAAACCATTTTGTGTTGTCTTCTCCACAGATACAAAGTAATCAGCATTGATACAAAGATCCTGTTTTTCTACTGTTTTTCTAGAAGGTTCCTCACCACTGCTCTAATAGAAGGGTATCTATGGGCTAAGTCCAAGGCACCTAGCAAGAAGGAAAAAGTCGTAACAAGAAGCCCTTTCCAGTTCCAGTTCTTGATAATAAATGATGTTTAATTCCAACTTGTTGAAGAATTACATTTCTGTTCTTCACTCCAACCCTGCTCCTCTAAATAAGATTCTTAAAAAACAACAACAACCAAAAATCCCTCTTCGGTTTCAGAGCCTTAGGGGTTAAGTGTTTGGGGTTTCAGGGTCCTGTAGCCTGGGTGTACTTCTCAGTCCCACCCTCACTGAGCTGTGGGACCAAGGCAGGCTGCTCACTCTCGCTCTCTCTCTCTCACTCTCTCTCTCTCTCTCTCTCTGTCTCCTCTCTCACTCTCTGTCTCTTCTCTCTGTCTTTCTCTGTCTCCTCTCTCTGTCTCCTCTCTGTCTCTGTCTCTCTCTGTCTCCTCTATCTCCTCTCTTTGTCTCTGTCCCTATCTCTCTCTGTCTCTTCTCTCTGTCTTCTCTCCCTCTCTCACCTCTCCGCCAACTTTATTTAAATCCGTGCTTAGCAAAGTTGTTCATGATGATTTGTTCCAGGCATTCAATATTCCATCACCAATTCCACTGCACTGTCTGTCACCTTATCATTGTCTCCATTTCCCAACGCTCCTTCCCCCAAGCCTGCCCTTGCAGCAGGCCCACAATGATTTATTTTATACTGCTTGTTACAAGTAAATGGCCAACAGAATGATCAAAAGATATTTCTGTAAAAGAAAATTTGTGGAAAATGTTGTATCTCACCATGGGGGTATTAAGCCCTTGTCTGAGGGTTTCCTAAGCTGTGGCTTCGAGTTAAGTCTTCTGTGTTAATGTTTTTATCAGTTAAAATTCTATGTTGCATTCCATCCAATCTGGTGTGCTACTACTACTGGGCTGTCAGTGTTTTAGAGTTTGGAGACGTCGCAGCTGTGCACTCCAGAAAATCCAGAATATTTAACTGCACAGTCTGGCTGGGAGCACGACAGCAGCTTTGGGGTGTGGAAGGGGCGCTCAAGACTTTGTTGGGGGGGAGATGGCCCGCCCCCTCCCCCCACCACCTAAGATCAATCACCCTGAGGGTCTCAGCCAGGAACAGGTGTCTGAGAATTTTTTGTGGATAGTTGATCTCTTTTGAGATTTATTTATGAAATCTCTGAGCACAGCCAGGAGTAACCCCTGAGTGCAGAGCCAGGAGTAAGCCCTGAACACATGTGTGGCCAGAAACATAGCGATAAACAAAAAGCCGGTGGGGTGTTTGCCTTGCACGTGGCTGACCCGGCTCACCTGAGTCGGATTTCTCCACACCTCTCAGAGAGCCCTGCAAGCTACCAAGAGTATCTCAACCGCATGACAAAGCCTGGCAAGCTACCCGTGACATATTTAATATGCCAAACACAGTAACAACAAGTCTCACAATGGAGACGTTACTGGGCCCACTAGAGCAAATCAATGAACAACGGGAGGAGAGTGCTACAGTGCTACACACATATATGTATATATGTATATATATGTATATATATATATCTACATATGTAAAATATATGTACATATATTCAAATATATATATATTCGACAAAATAGTAAAAAGTGTGAAGTGCTTGCATTGATCCCTGTAAAGGTTTGATCCCTGTACCACGTACGGTCCTTTGAGCATCACTAGGAGCAATTCCTGAGCACAGAGCCAAGAGTAAGCCCTGAGCATCACCAGAGACTTCAAACCAACGAAAACATCCTCAACTTGCACAGTCCCAGTTTTCCAAGAGGCCCAGCTGCCCTAGCCGAAAGTTGAATCCCAGCAGCCAGGCACTGGCGTTGGAAGGCTGCATTCCCCTCCCTGTGGTGGATTTCTCTCTGCCCACACTTCTGGGCACATCTCTGGCAGGCCCCGGGGGAAGGACACCAGCACGTGTCCAGCAGCGGTATGGACTGGAAGCCCGACCCAAACCAAGGGCCAGCGGCATCTGGCTCCCTTTCTGCTGAAGCTTCCAGGGTTGGGTTTGGCAGGGATGGGGGTGCTCCCACCCTCACTCTGAGGGGCCCTGGGATGGTGGGGGAGGTGGGGTTAAAAAAAAACTGCTGGGGTTCCGGTTGCAAACTGACCTTGAACCCCGACTGGGAATCCCTGTCTCACTAATATATGCCAACTAAGATTAAGCAGGCATTGGGGGTTCACTTTACTCCAGGAGACTGCAAGCCAAAACACAAAACCAAATCCAGTATCAAGGAGAAGCTCAGTTTCCAGGGCTGCTGGGGAAAATGGGCAAGTGTGTCCAGGGCCAGGAGGCAGCCACCTCCCCACCCCTGGAGTCTGGGAAGGCAGCTACAGGAACAATAGGGGACTGAGGCTTTGGGGAAGTCTCCCAGCCAGAGGCAGAGCCTGAGATCCCGACTGCTGAGCTGCACCACCTTTGTACAGAAACAGCTTGGCCTCAGCAAGGGAAACTCGGCTCGCAGACTTCCCCTGTGGAACCGGGGCACTTCCGTGCCTTTTCCAGGCACTGCGTGTGCAAGAGCGTGCAGCCGCCCATGACCGCCTCCCTTCTGGGTATCAAGTTCCCAAGGCCAGCAGCACCGGGGTCACCTAGGAGCTTGTGAGAGACACAACTTCTGGACCCAAATGATAGTTCAAGCAGGGAGGAAAGTTGCCTTGCGGGCAGCTGACCTGGGCTTGATCCCCGGCACCACCTGGCTGGGCTCCTTGAGTGGTTCCCCCAGTACAGAGTCAGGAGTAAGCCCTGAGCACACAAAACAAAGGAAAAAAGAAAATGCATTGTTCTGGGACCCTCACATACTCCCCCAGAGTCTGAGGAAACCTGTGCTCTACCTGCCCACTGGGGGCTGCTGAGGGGTTTGTCCCGATTCTAGACAGTTTCGGTGTTTTCCTGTCACTCCAGGTCCTGTTAGCCTCGGTGGAAAACCGTGCTCTGTAATTTGGATTTTGTATATAAGTCCCACAGAGGGACCCTCACCTCCCAGTAACTCTAACTTGCTAGCATTTTCCCTCTCTTTCCTTCCTTGTCCCTGGCAAACCTTCAGCAGGGATTTCCTACAAAGACACGAAAATTGGTGGTGCTGTAGCACTGTCCTCCCGTCGTTCATGGATTTGCTCGAGCGGGTACCAGTATTTCTCACAAAAAATTGTGAGACTTGTTGTTACTATTTTTGGCATACTGAATACATCACAGGTAGCTTGCCAGGCTCTGCCGTGAGGGTGAGATACTCTCGGTAGCTTGCCAGACTCTCCGAGAGGGGTGGAGGAATCGAACCTGGGTTGGCCGCGTGCAAGGCAAACGCCCTACCCGCTGTGTTATCATCTCCAGCCCAAATCTAACAATTATATTAAGTTAACTGAAATGGTAAATTCAAGTACAAGGTAATTTTTCAGTTATCTGAAATAAGTGGCATTATTTTCTTTACTCCTAAACAAGGCTTTCACAGAGGAGAGAAAAGTATCGTGCTGTGGTTTGCAGTGGGCCAATGTGTGGATTCTGGCCAGCCCTTCCCATGAGGTGACAAACGTCAGGCCCCGAGAAGGCATGACACACAGAGGGGAGGTGGGCCAGGAAGGGCTGAGTCCTGAACACAGTTCCTTCTTGGGGCAGCATGGCTGCATCTCTCCCTGAGAGGCTTCCATGGGAAATGGCAGACCCCCTAAGTGAAGACTTTATTTTTCAAACAATGAAGCCCCTAACACCCACTGCCCTTTGTAACACCTCCCCCGCCCTTTCTCCCGCTTGCTCCCCTCTTCCCCTCTTCCTGGGAGGTCGCCTTAGCTCTATTGTCACTGGCCAATAGTGTGTCTTTATTGTGTTTCATTTGTTCATCTATTTAATTTTCTTGTAGTGCACAACTAGGTGATCTCATCCAACACTTGTCTGTCTTCTTCTGACTTTGCTTTGTGTAATTCCCTCCAGTTCTTTCCGTTTTGTTGCAAATGATAGCACGTGTGTATGTGTGTGTGTGTGTGTGTGTGTAGGTTTGGGCCATACCCATTGGTGCTCAGACACGGCTCCCTGTATAGTGCTCAAAGATTACTCCAGGCATAACCTATAGGGATTGGAACCTAGGCCTCACGCATGCAAAACACGTGCTCCAACCTTTTGAGCGATTTCCCTGCCCCCAATTTAATCTGTTTTTGTTGTTGTTGGTGGTGGTGGTGGTGGGGGTGGTGGTGTGTTTAAGTAGCTGAATCATATTCCACTGTGTATTCACATCACAATCTTTTCAGCAAATCATGTGTTAGTCCTGGTTTGCTTCTTTATCCGAGCTTTTTGTAAATAATGCTACAGTAGGCATTGGGGTGGATGTAAGTTCTCCAGCCTTTGTTTCCTGATTCTTTGGAGAGAAGGTTTGTAAATTATTAATTTTACGGCTTACCAGCCCACCTGGCATTTAGGAGACGACAGACTGTAGTGTTCTTCTGGAAACTTCACTGTATAAGTGTCTACAGTGATGCTGGGGGTTGAATGGTAGACGTCATACATGTGAGGTATTTGCTGGAGCACTGAGCAAGCCCCCAGTCCCACTCTGGACCCCTTTAACTAGGGCAAACAGACATCTCAGGGGCCAGCCCCAGTGAGTCTCAGACGTGTTGAAGCCGGCTCAAACCCGGGCTTTTTTACAGCCGCTACGGCTAGTTTCCTCACCCAATCCAGCGGTGGATTAGGTGCTTACAAGGAGATTTTACTTTATAAACACCAAGAGAGTTTTTAAATCATGGGAATGCTCTCTGTGCCCTGACCCAGAAACCCTGATTTTATGATAAAGACCCAGAACTATTTAATAAGCTCCTGTTCCTTAGAGCACCCCTCCAGTGTTTGAGCCTGGAAATGCAGCTATAATGTTGTAACTTCCAGAGCCAGAGTGCGAGTAAGACGGTAGGTCGCTTGCCTTGCATACAACTGACCCAACCCAGGTTGATCCCTGCCATCCCATATGGTCCCCAAGCCCTTCCAGGAACGAGCTCTGACCACCCTTGGGTGTCAAAAACTAGTTGCAACTTCCTTTCATTTTTAAAAAAGTGTCGCTCAGTCCCCTGATCGAAGATGGAAAGCTTTGGGGGCCCGAGAAGGAACTGAAGTGCAGAGTGGCAACTCCATGAACTGTGGTTTTGCAGCTGTGAGTGGTGACAGGGTGCAGGAACAAGCAAAGGGGTAACAGTCGAATACTCCACTTGAGACCCAGTAACGAAAATTTGTTGGAAAACTTGCTACACAGAAAATCATTTTTCCCTGCCCGAGAGTATGTTATTTAGATTCTTCCACATTGTTGAAAGGTGTAATTCCCAGCCATGTAAGATCAAGTGATTGTTCTGATTTCGCAGTTTTCTTGCCAATGAACATTGGAGAAGCTTCTGGATTTTTATCCTGATGCAGTTGTGAGCACGTGTACACAGTTCCTGGTACTTGCCTGCCATATTTCCTCTGGGAATATGAGTTATTCAGAAAGGAATAATTCCTCAATTCCTCAATTCATCCCTACAACTTGCCCCTCTCCTATTGTTCCTGCTAAGGTAGCTCCATTTTCCCATTCTCTCAGAATTACACTTGGGAACCTGCTGACGTCCCCTCTGTGATTGTAACCAAGACAAACAAAGTGAATCAACAAAACACAAACTCATCTTCTCATATTTTTGAGAGCAGAAATCTATGAGTCTCCCTGGGTTAAAATGCAGGCATCAGCAGGTTATGGTCCTTCCTGAGAATCTAAAAGAAAAATTTCCCCAAGCTCCACCAGGAGTAATCCCTGAGCACTGCTGAGTATAGCCCAAACATCATAAATATAACACTGTAGCACTATAGCACCATCGTCCCATTGTTCATCGATTTGCTCGAGTGGGCACCAGTAATATCTCCATTGTGAGACTTGTTACTGTTTTTGGCATATCGAATATGCCACAGGAAGCTTGCCAGACTCTGCCATGCGAGCGGAATATTCTTGGTAGCTTGCTGGGCTCTCTGAGAGAGATGGAGGAATCGAACCTGAGTCGGCCATGTGCAAGGCAAACTCCCTACCCGCTGTGCTATCGCTCCAGCCCATCATAAATGTATATATGTATATGTTTATATATATATGTATACACACAATGCTGGATTCTTGGGCATATGCCCCCTTTTCTCCATCTTTGCAATGGGTAACTTTGAGCTGGGTCTACTAAGCTGCCATGCCATGATGCCATGATTTTGATTCTCCCATTTCTGACTCCATCTTCTACTCTGAAAGGTCGCGGTGATGGTATTCACTCGCACAATCCAGGATAGCTTCCTTTGAAGTGTGCTGGCTTAGCACCCTTAATGTATATCCCTTTATCATGTGACCCAACATATCCATAGATTCAGGGATTAGGGTGTGAATATGGGAGGGGTGATGATGAATCAGTTTACTGCCATTCTTGAAGACTTTCTCTTTTGTGATGGAATCAATGTATTAGGATACTCTGCGGACTTCAGTATCAATAGAAATGGAAAATGCAGCCATTTCTTGCTACTTTGCTACTTCTCACTAGGTCTCACCCACTATCATTTCTCCTGAAATTGTTACAGAAGTGTTTGGGTTGTTCTCCCTATCCTGTTCTCCCACCCCTACCCTACCATCTCACTACACTAGCTATTATGACCCTCTTTTTGCTTGTATACATGTGGCCCACTCTGATAGTGCTTGATGTTGGGAATTAAACCCAGGGCTCCCTCATGCAAACCATATGCTCTAGCCCACTGAGCTATCTTCTCTGCCCCTGTAATGATTCTCTTCAAGTCTTAGTCATATCACACCACTCTTCACACAACCCTTCCGCAGTCTTCATGTTTTTCAGAATGTAAGTCCAGATACTGCAGTGCATGGCAGAGCTTCTTGATTTGTGAATTCCCTCCAACCTCAACATCTGTTTCCTCTTTTACTCCTGACTCTGTTGCTTTCCCTCTCCTTTAACTTTCTGGAAAGTTTGCTTATTATTTTCTGCCTTTCTCCTTCTAAAACTAAAGTTTCATAATGGTTGGAATTTTTATTTGGGTGTCTATCCAGAGCTTGGAACTTGGCTTTGATACGAAGAATGACAATTTGTCCAAAGGATCTAGGCCAGCATCTTGGGCAGGAGATGAGTCTCTGGGCCGGCAAGAGTAAGACTTAGAACAACTCTTCCTCATATATGGGAGAACTGAAAGAAGTTCATTCCACTCCCCAGGATGACAAAGGATTCTTTCTTTTTTGGGTGAGGATTGATGTCCTAAAAACAGTTAAATGGTTGTGCAGAAATAAAGTAGGGGGACTTGGGAGTGATTGCTTAAGGCTGATGGAATGTTCTAGAAGTGTTCTAGAATGTTCTAGTGGTGATGTTTGCATCTCACCTTGAATGTACTGAAAGCCGCAATTTTTTTTTGTGTGTGTGAAACACCATGAGGTACAGTTGTAGACTTACAAATTTTTGACTTGGGTTTCGATTATACAATGATCAAATACCCATCCCTCCACCAGTGCCCATTTTCCATCATCATGGATCCCAGTACTCCTCCCACCCCCATCCCCCCATCCCACCCTGCCTC